>VZRW01009963.1:2817-58405 GCA_013398125.1 Aegotheles bennettii | reverse complement strand
CCTGGAGCCCCGGGGGCCTGCGGGTGTCCGGGGCGGCCTTTGCCCCCGGAGCCGCTCTGGGAGCAGGTTCTCCAAAGCCTCGAAAGCAGAAACCGTGCCAGAGGGTGCTGGGAATCGCCGGGTTTGCCCGGTGCCAGCCGTGAGGTTGCCCCGCTCGCCTCCAGCCGAGCCCGGGATAAGCTGCGGCCGTGACCCGGATCCCTCCGGTGCGGAGCTGTCTGGTTCTGCTGCAGCCACCGCGGTGTGCGGCCCTGCCAGCCATCCGGAGCTGCCATCCGGGGCACTGTGATTTCCACCAGCGTCTTTTCTCTTGATAAGAAGCGAGAGGAGACATCTCCAACCCATCGGGGCCTCGCGGGGCTGGTAGGTGGGAATCCATCTTCAGGGACAGGGAAACCCGTCCTGCATGGGGACAGGAGTTGGACTCGATGATCCTGGAGGGTCCCTTCCAGAGTCTGTGATCCAGGGAATCACACCATGGCTCCCTGTCGCCGTGCAGAAAAGTATCAGCTCCTGTTCTTGCTTTTCCCTTGTTCTACCTGCAGGGAAACCTGTCCCAAAATGTATTGGGTTGACCAAGGGAAGCCACAACCATATACTGTGGGTAGAGAGATGTGTTCAGCAGCCCTGGATCTGCTCATGGATGCCTGCCTGCTGTCCTGTCTCCCCAGGGAGTCCCAGTGGGCGGGGGCAGTAGTTACTGATCTGGTTTTCAATCACTTCCTAGCTTAAGCTGTCTGAGATAACGTAAGCTCAGGCCTTGCACCTCTTTTCTTCAGGAAGTTGGGATCTTGGCTCGCAGTTGTGAATTTCTTCACCCAAGAAGTAATCCCATCTGCACGTTGTTTGTGCTCCTGGGGCACTCGTGCTGGTTTATTGAAACCTTGCTTCCCGTAGCCCATGGAAGCTGAATTTCACCAGTCCCTTTGAGAGGCTTTGCTACTCCATGGGGTGTCTGCTGGGGCAGGACATGATCTCCTCGATAAATACGAGTAGCAGCCTGCTACTACAGGGTCTGTGTGTGTGAGGAGTGTACCTGCCTGCTCAGGACAGGCTCCTGGCTTGTCTGTCACGTCCCAGTTCTTTCTGAATTCATCTTCAGCCAAAGCCAGAACAGAGGGTGATGTTCCTAGGGGGGATTCTTTTTAGTGAACACCCCTGGTTCACAGAGATCAATAAATACTGTGGCTACGTCCAGAGGATTTGTTACCAGCTGTAGCTCTGCATGTGGGAAGAAGTTACAGTGCTTTCTGCTTCAGGGTGTGCACTGATAATTGCAGGTGGCAAAAGGACTCCTTGGCCCTTCCCTTGCCATCATCCAGACACACATTCAGCCTGCTGAGTTACACCTTGGCTTCTTTTTTTTTCCCCCCCTAACATCAACATTTGGTTCAGCTACAAGCCAAGCACTGACTGTGTACGTTGAAGGCTGTAACTGCAGAACGTGCTGTTGTAACTCCTCATGTGACTGCTGAGCAAGATTCTCCTTATGTTCCCATTCCCTTGGAGCCTACAGATGGGCATGTTCTGCTGCTGGTGTACCCTCCTTCCCGGAAACAGTTGGGAAAGTGTGAAGATGAGATGCTGGAAGGCATCCTGGGAACAAATGAAACAGAATTGAACTCTGCTGTCAAAAACAGACTGGTGGAAGCAGATTTTATTAGGTATTATTGATACAGAGGGAGTAAGCAATGGGAGCAGTAGTGAGTTAAAGCTCGATTAACTGCGGAGGAGTGTTGGGAACAACAAGTGGTAAAGTTGGAGCACCCAGCAAAGGCGGGAGGGGAAGCCAGAGCTGCTCAGTGTGCTTGGGAGCTGTACACAGGGCACAAGCTTAAATCATTCTTTTGCTTTCTGAGGTGTTGATAAGAAGCAGCCCCGCTGTGTCAGGTGTCCTGCAGTGGTTATGGGGTGCTGGTGGCACATCACATGGCTGGTGCACGTCGTGTGGCTGCTGAATAGTTGTTGCCCAGCTCCTGGTTTGTGCCTCTCTGTGTGAAAGTCGTGTCAGTGCTGATGATGGGACATCTTTAGGAATATGATGGGATAAAGGTTGGACTTGATGACCCTGGAGGTCCCTTCCAACCATAATGATTCTATGATCTTCATAGAGGAAATAGGACTATTGTAAAATGCAGGTTTCTGGGGAGTCACGTTAACCTCTAAACCCCAAGGAACTGCCTTCAGCAGGTGTGCTCAGGTGGCACTCTTCAAACCTTCCTTTAATAGACCACAAAGTATTAATGCGGTTTCCCAGTCCACTTTTAGGATCTTTCTAGCTGATTTTAGTGAACAGCTTCAAAATAGATATTGTTCGTGGATGTGAAACATGAACGCATCCAAGGTCTGGTTCCAAATATGCTGTGCATTAGTCTCACCACTCCTTCCTTCACCTTTTTTCTGCTTCCACTAGTGAAGAGGAACCTCCTCTGAAGCCACCAGAGCTCAGTGTGACTTCCTGAGTGTACAAGTCACCTGGCAAATGCATTCACAACTCCCGTGTGAGGTTGGAAGCAGGTGATTACCTCCCAGCAGATGTGTTCTTCAGTTATCTGGGGGTTTGTATCCTGCCAGCAACTGGAAGAACAGCTTGGGAAAAGGGACTTCTCCCAGGAAGTGCTGTTGTGTTAGGTGGCAGAGGTAAAGTAAACCCTTCAGTCAGAGAACCACAACAGGCTCCTCAAACATGTTGGCTTTAGTTACAGAGCAAGTCATGCTTCTGTTGGGGTGTCGCTGGGCCTCAGAAGTGTGTGGCAGAGTGGGAAGCAGACAATAGAAGGAGCAGCAGCAGATCCACAGGAGCTCGTGCCCCTGATCTGCACGAAGCAAACATAGCTTGCAAAAATGGAAGTAGGCAGTGGGCGTGTGTAGCTTGAATCTTTCTAAGTTTTTCACAGCAGCATCCTAGCTTTTATTTTATAGCCCCTATTACCACCCTCCACTTCTCTTTAGCAGCAAGTGCTGTCATTTTCTTCTGCTTAAAGCTTCCTTTGGTGGCCTGGCAATGGTTTAAGCCTTCCATTTGCTAGGGAGTGAAGTGTGTCTGGACTGCAGCACGTCTAGCCAGGTATTGCTGGAGAGCCAGAGATTATTCTGGCACTCTTGGTGGCCGAGGAACTTGCTGCTGACTCACCAAACCAGCTCACAGTTATTATGGATGTCAGTGCAGCTGAGCTGGTGGCCCTATGGCTGGAGCAGGTCTGGGCTGGGAACTGCCCTGTGGTTTTGGGACCACTCCTGGTGTGGGCTTTGCAGGTGGCTGAGGACACTTGTGTCAGGAGGCTGGAGCAGCTGCTTGTTTGGCAGAAACCCTCTGCCTGGCTGTCCCATCACGCTGGAGATGCTTAAAGCACACTTGGGCTGCTGTCTCCTGGTCCTGTGGCAGGCAGGTAGGAAGCACTGGCGCGTGGCGAGGAGGTGACCTCTGCTTGACAGAGGTTTTTGAGACCAGGAGGGAGCTGGAGTGTGTCATCCCCTCCCCCAGACAGTGCTCTGACACTGCTGGCTCCTCTGCAGCATCAAAACCAGACCGCCGCGGTGCGGTGGGCTGAAGTTCTGTCAGCTTGCTGTGTATCCCTGAAAGTACAGAGCTTAAAAATAAAAGTCAACCCTTTCTTAAACCACTCTGACTCACCTGAGTAGAGAAACAAGAGAACTGCAAAGTTCTAGCCTGGGTTCCAACATCTGGCTTCCTTGTTTGGCCTCCAAAAGTCACGTCACTTTCTGTGCCTCTTTATTGTTGCTGCTTTATTAAATTGTGAAATGGGAGCTGAGACTTCCACGGGTGAACTGTTTCACATACTGGTTCTGCAGCAGAGCCTGTGGAGCACAGGACAGCTTGGTGCACGGCCGGGTGGGCAGCTCAGCCTGCAGTGAGACCCTTGGTGGCCCTGGGTGAAGGCTGAACCGCTCTGTCCCTCTTGGCAGAGGTAGGAGAAAGGGGAGTCAGGACTGAGTTTGTAGCAGGAAAGCTGGTCTCGGGCATGACTTAAGGATGCCTCCCACGGAATGAAAGCTTTTTCTCTGAAGAAAATAGCTAGTTTAGTGCAATGGTGATACATAATACCTTCTAGGATCTATAACTACGGCACATACTCCGTGTTGTAAAGACCTGGGGAGGTAAATGTAGGCTGCGCTGTCTCCAGATGGAATAAAAGGTATTAAGGCCAAATTGCTGAGCCCCAAGGTCCACTAAACTAGCTCAAAAAACCTCTTTCTGCTAGATGGCAATGACAGCAATCTGCTGATGGATGAGTGTTGGTGGTTTGGATTATTTTAGCAGGAAAGCATTAAAACCCAGCGTGCATCACTGAGCTCGTGCGGTGGGGTCAGCGCTGCAAGGAGGTCAGAATAATTTGTCCTGTTTGGTTGTTTTAATGCACATTATTAGGTGTTGCCATCTAGATCAGGGAGAAGGAGCTGCTGTTATTGTATCTCTTAACGGGTGTTGACAGATGCAAGCTTAAAAAATTGGGTAGCTTTTACTTGTATAGACTGATACCTGGTGGGTAGGTCCTTAAAATCCTTCCAGATCATCATCCTGTATCAGTCAGCAGATACTTCCCCTTGTAACTATACTTGTGTGTGGGTCACTGCTGCACCCCAGGTGTTCATGTGGCAATCTTCTACTTGTGGACAGAAAATAAGGTGTTTGCCAGCTTTGTCTTGTCAACATAAAATGCTTAGAATACTCTTTATAAAGCGTGTAGTAATTGGTGTTTTCCCCTACTGATGATGTTGAAGTTGTTTGCTCGCTGGGGCAGCCCCTGAGGTTTCTTGCTGCAGTCAGAAGTGGAGTGGGTCCTCTGGAGAGAGCCTCTGTCCTCCAGAAGGTTGGGAACAGTGCAGCTCAGGAGCACCTGAGGTTTATGGAAGGTGTTTCTGTGGTGAAGCATACCCCTACATGCACACATAGACCTGTCCCTCACTGCTTTCTTTATCTCCTTTCCTGTTTTCTATTTACAACCAGCATTGGAAGCTTTCACTCCATCTGAAGCATTTCAGGCTCTTCTAGCAACATCACAAATTCCATATTTCCCCCCCCAATCTTCCCTGATCCCTCGTCCGTGGGGATCGTGCCCAGAATTAAATTTCTCTTGCCATTTCCCAGCGCTTTGCGTTCGTGCTCCGAATCATCTTTGATTTGTTTCAGCATCTCCAAGTTCTTGGCTGGGTCTGCAAATCTGTGTGTATTTTTAGCAATTTGACTGAATATTTTATTACAGCTTTAACTGCAGCATGGATTTCTTCCCGAGAGAGGGATCATCGTGGTTCCTTTTTGTCCCCTCTTTTGAGAAGGGAGCGTACTCATCTGTTTTGTATCCTGGCTTGTCAGGGTGCCAGAGTCAGCACTGCATGCAGGGTGCAGCCTTCTGCAGGAGAGAGTGGGTTTGTTTTTTCCTTACAAAAGATGATTTTGTCTGAAATACCTGTGCTGTGCTTGGCTGATTCTCTCCTGGTTCACTGGGTAAAAACAGAACCGGTCTCTTCTGCAGCCACGGTACCCCTAGTCCTGTTCTTTGGGACTGGGGGCAGCTTCTTCCATTGAACTTGGTCTCGGTGGGTGTTTTCCTGAGTGGTAGCTGGTGTTGAAGAACAGTGTGTTTGAAATCAAGGTCTGGAATGGATCCAGCAGAGAGAGCTGCTCTGTAGTGGTTAGATTTGTGTTGTTCACCCCCTCGTACCATTGCCCAGCTCCTTTGCTTGTGGAGAGAAGATTGAATTTTCTACAGTTCCTTGCCTTTCTTTTTGGAAATGGGATGGAGGGGGGAAGAAAGAGGAGGATGGTGTGATCCACAGCCTGTAATCTCTTGTGCAAGCATGAGGTAGGTGCTCAGCAGCAAGGCTGTTCCTGCTCCCATCCCTGTCTGAGGGCTGCACCAGCAGCAATGCCAGAGACCAGGAGGGATGGTTTGTGATGGGGGGAAGGTGAAAAAGGAGGAGGCTGCTCTGCACCACCTTGCAGCTGGATTTTACCTGCTTTTTCTTGTTCCCTGCTGATGAAGTAGGCCAGGTTGTGTTGACCAAAGTCTAGTTGTGTGTTGGCCCATCAGAGCTCCCCTGGTCCCGGGGCAGGTAGCCCTGGGGCAGGTAGCCTTGCAGCCTTGCCCAAAGGCTGCACAGGATGGTTGCCCCAGAGCTGCAGGGGATGCAGGGGATGAGAAGCAGACACTGTTGTGGAACACCCTGAAGTGCAGAAGCAGTGCAGATACCAATATCTTGTTTTTCTTTAAGTGGACTCAATGTGCTTCCTGCATGTGCTGTCCTTTGGAAACATTTAAAATTAAAAGTCTTGCAGAGTTATCCCCATGGTGGTGTTACCTGTGATGGTTTCATTATACACTCTTGAATGCCCAACACAAGCTTTAATGCCCTTCCCAGGAATTCAACTCACAATATCACAGTCTTTTTTCATTCTCCTTGACAGAGGTGAGGGTCTTACAAACCATTTTTCCTATGGTGTAATCACGCCTCCTTGGAATCAGGTCTGGCTGGGGTAGTACATTGGGTAGGGTATAATCCTTCTCCCAAGCTTACTATAAACCTTGCACTGGTGTCACTGGTGTCGGAAGGGTTTTTGCCTGGGATAATGGGCTTAATCTTGCCAAGCAGAAGTGCAGGTCCAAGGTGGACCTGGGAAATGAGCAGCTGGGTTGTGCCAGTTAAAACTCAGTGGGGTTTGCCTTTCTATGGATGGAGCTGCATCTGAACAGAAGTGCCACTTTAAGAAATATGCTGAATAATTTTTTCTTGCATTCGCTTTCTCTTTTGCTTGTCCTAGGGCTTTCATTTCCCACTCTGGCTATGTGCATGCTTCCAGGGACTCCTTAAATTACTATTGCAAATAACTGCAGTTCAGAGGGTTTGTCCCAGTACTGCTGTGAGTTGTCTGGAGGTTGAGATAAATAAGGGCTTGCCCGCAGCTTTGCAGGCAGTAAAGTGTTTGGAAAGTGGTTTTAAAAAATCTGTTAATGAATCTTGGATGCCTTAGTGCTGATATGCAAGCTTGCCAGGTCTCCCATCACTTATGCATCATTTTTTCTCCCCTCTGGTCAAAGGAGCTGCCACATTAACACACTGTGAGGAGCAGGTTTTTAGCACTTTTAAGTGTCAGATGCCCATCTGTAAGAGCAAGAATGGTGTCTTGTAGGAAGACTGTTACCATTTGAAGAGATGTGTCTTTTAAAACTGGCTTCAACTAAAAAGGCCATACTTTATACCTCTTGTAACTTCATTGTACATGCTACTGCTCATCTATTGATTGTTCTGGACCCTTTGAGTAAGTAAGATGCAAGCATTTTTCTTTTTACATTTATAAATGATTTTATAAGGAGCTTGTTATTCCCTCCACAAATACTCTCCCCCCCTAACACACTCATGTTCAAAATAGTATGGCCTCAGGATCTTTTCCCCACCTGCCTGTTTAAAACTCAAGTTACTTCACCCAGAATGGCAGAGGAAGTGCTATCTCGAGTTAAGCTGTGTGTTTGTTTGGGTCAGCCCCGTGCTCCTCTTTGTGCAAAGCTACATTTACTTTTGCAGAGAAAAGGGAAGTGATTTGTACCCCATGACCACGATCCCAGAGCTCCTGCGTGAGCATTGCCTTGCAAGAAAGGACAGGATCTCCTTCCAAGTGTGGCACATCCCAGGGAAGGGATGGGGTGAGATGAAAGGATGGACCCAAACACCGAGAGTGCAAAACCTTTCCCTTTAGAGATGAGTTTCTAGACTTCACCCAAGAGTTTAAGTTACTCTGTACTCAAGGAGAGGACCAGAGTCACTTTGCAGTATTTTAGCATCTGGAACATGGTTCTTGCCCGGCTGACTGCCCTTGGCAGATGATCAACCTTGTGTGGTCTCCATCTGAAGAGCATACTGGGACTTCAAGGCTTGTTTTTGCTGCTACACCCAAACTGAAAATTTATCAGTGGTGGCTTAAAAAGTGGTGGGCAGCAGCTGAGAACTGTCTGAACCGAGTGTCTGCTGAGGAGAGTCTAATGACTGTAGTTGGATTGTCAAATTGAAGTTGAAAAAGTGACTTTAGTGGCACCTGTACCCACCTGGGACCCCTGTGCTGTGGTGAAATGCAGCGATGTGATCATAGAACCATCAAATGGTTTGTGTTGGAAGGGACTTTAAAACTCATCCAGTGCCCACCCCCTGCCATGGGCAGGGACACCTCCCACCACACCAGGGTGCTCCAAGCCCCAGCCAACCTGGCCTTCAACACTGCCAGGCAGGGGCAGCCACAGCTTCTCTGGACACCCTGGGCCAGGCTCTCACCGCCCTCACACCAAACAATTTCTCCCTCCCATCCCATCTCCATCTCCCCTCTGGCAGTTGGAACCCGTTCTCCCTCATCCCATCACTCCCTGCCCTTGGCACCAGTCCCTCTCCAGCTTTCCTGGAGCCCCTTCAGGCACTGGAAGGTGCTCCAAGGTCTCCCTGGAGCCTTCTCTTCTCCAGGCTGAACCCCCCCAACTCTCTCAGCCTGTCCCCAGAGCAGAGCTGCTCCAGCCCTTGGAGCATCTCCATGGCCTCCTCTGGACTCTCTCCAACAGCTCCGTGTCCTTCTTGTGTTGGAGACCCCAGAGGTAGCCCCAGCACCTCAGGGGGGGGGTCTCAGGAGAGTGGAGCAGAGGGGGACAATCCCCTCCCTGGCCCTGCTGCTCACGATCAATCAGGATATCGATCTTGAGCGCTCTGCTGTGGATACTTCTACACTTCCCATCTATTCTCTTACCACCTGCTTGTTTAGGGAAATAATGTGTTGCAAAGTCTTTTCCAGCAGCTAAACCACAACAAATCGATTGGCAAGGCACCGGCATGTGACCAGCCCACCTTCCCCGGGCAGCGAGGGCTCCTACATCGCTCCTGTGCTCATCCTCAGCTGGAGCGTGCCTTGGGTCTAAATCTTGCTTGGCTTGTGCCAGCTTGCTATGGTTATTTTATTCCTCTGGCACGTTTCTAAGAGAATTTTAATGCTCTGTGTTTCCATGTAATCAGTGCCTTCTGTGAACAGCAAAGCAGTGGGGGATGTTTGGTGGAGGACACGCGGGCTGCTGGGCTTGGTCACGGCCACTGAGAGTTACGGTTTAGAAAGAATCAGGCTCTGACACTTGAGCCTGTTAGTCAAAGTTCAGCCTTAAAACCCGAAGCCTGAATCTGCCTGTACAAGAAGATTTAAGGAATAGGATCCCTTGGGTGTTCAGAAAGGTGCCTGATTACTCATGTAGCGGGCAGTGTTTACAGGTAAGAGGATCTCTTTATCCTGTTGGAGGTATCGGATTATCACTGCTGCCTCTCCATAGCCTGTTCCACACAGCAGTGTTCAGCTCGTGGGCATTCTTAGTCCTTGGCTGAAGTTTAAATGAGATGCATTGATTCCTGAAGTGCAGCCTGGGGTTCCTAAAGCAATGAGTTGTGCAGGCAGCAGGGCCTGGAGCAGCTCTGGTGCTGGACATTGGCTTCATCACAATGAGGAGATGGAGAGTGGCCGAGTGCCTTTATTCCTCTGCCAGTCGCCTGGAGGTAGAGCAGTAATTCATGACTTTTATAGTAGATTTTTTTCCTTAAATTGTGATATAACAAGTGAGTTTGCAAAATCTACGTCTCCTTAGTGAGCTGCCAAAGCTGTGGCCCTCGAAACGAATGAGCCAGCTGACGGGCTTGGGTCCTGCAGCCAGGAGAGCTCTTGAAATGGCACCAGGAGCCTGAGCTGTTCTGAAAGCACAGAGTGAAGCAGAGTCTAGTTTCGGTTCAGTAAACCACAAAAACATCTCTGAAATGCAACAAGGAAGCTGAGACTTGATACCATCAACAGCGCAGTGCTGGGCGTGCGGTGGGGTCTGCGTGCTGGCTCCTCATCGAAGACCTCGGCAAGAGTCCCACCTGCAGGGAGACCCTGGGTATGAGTATGGAGCCCCAGACTTCTAAAGTCACTGGTTGGAAATGATTAAAAGGAGTAGCACTGCCTTGGAGCTGCACAGCTCTGCCTCTCAATTGCGTGCACTCATCCTTTCTACAGGATGTGCTGGGTGTCATAGACTTCTTTAAAAACTCTTCATAATTCTGCTTTTGTGCTAAAAATAACTGTGCTTCTTTCATGAACCTGACTGCATCGAGGGACCCGAGGCTGTTCCAGGGCTCCACTGAAGCGGTGATAATATCTGTGCTTTGCTGGTAGCTGCAAAAGGAAGGCTTTGGTGACCCACACAAGCGGGCTTGAAAGGACCTACAATCTTCCTGAGAGTGTGATTGTTAATTGGCGTGTTCATTAGCACTTTATGTGAGGGCTGGGGCAGGGAGGGGCTCCGAAAGGCAACCTAGCAATTCTTAAAGGAGTAAATTACTACCTCAGTACGTGTGCGTGTTAGGTATGTGTGTTATTAAATTTGTCTTGACTGAGTTTCCTTAAAAACCATCTACAATAAAAATAAAATAATAGAAGGAAGGAGATTCAGCAGCTGAAGTGCAGTGGTTTGTGTTGGTATAATCATACTGCACAGGACTGGAAGCAGGAGGCTCCAAGGTAGAAGAGGAGAGGACAGTGTGATTTAGCAAAGGCGGGGTGATGATGAGTTATTTTGCACTAGCAGCTGCTATCATGGTGTGTGTGTGATTTTTCTTTTCTCTTTCCTTTTTTTAGCCCCATGCACTGCCTTTTGGTGGCATTACAGCAATTCCTGCTGAGAACACTTCAGATAACACCTGCAGCCCTTCCTCTCGTGGAAGAGGTGCCCATCACGAGCTGGTAGATGTAGCTGATGCTCGTTTTAACAGAGCTGGCCAAAACATGCTGAGATCCAAACTGGGAGGAGGCTGGGTGGTGCTGGGCTGTGTCTTGCACTGGTGATGGTGGGAGACACGGTGGGCAGTGAGGGGATGTAGAAGCAGCCGCAAAAAATTAGGAAGGCAGTGCTGTGCTGTAAAAATATCTTAATTTGCTGTCAATGTATGGTATAGGGAGGCTTTATGAGCTGGTAGGTGTTAGATACGGTGTGAAAAGTGGTTCAGCAGTGCAGGCATTGGGAGGGATGGAACGAGAGTGGGCGTCTGAATTAAAAACACGGCAGGCACAGAGGGGTGATGAATAACAGCTCCCTAACAGAAAGAGATCCTGTCCTCTGTAAATAAAGAGTAGAGTTGTTGCAGGGGGGTTTAGAGCTGTGGTGAGGACTTCTGATGTTCAGCAGTGCCAGTGTTTTTCCTAGCTGCCACTGAAGGTGGTGTAGAACCCATTCTTCCACATCGGAGGAAGGTGGTCCAGTGCTGCCTGAAGGATGCTTGAAGTCACAATGGTAACGTTGCAGCTGCAGTTAACATCTTTTTTTTTTTAAAAAAAAAAACCCCACCTTTGTAGAGGGATTACCTTAACTTTGTTTTGGAGTGATATCTGTTTCCAAACACATCAGAAGAAATCAACCCTCTGACAGTTGCCATCAGCCTGGGTTGCCACACACACCCTTTGATATCTTCCAGAATGAGCAGGTACTGTTTTAAGAAGTAGGGTTGTCTTTGGCTATATGCAAACTAAAATTAGCATTATGTCTTCTATTAAAGTAAATGTGCAATGTCTAAACTGCAGTCCAAAAATCATTCCTCTGTTACTCACTGGAGTTGGATGAGTAACTCATCCTACCCGAGGGCTTTAGTCATAGGCTACAGGCTAAACAGAAGTTATGGAGTCCTGGTTTAAGCAGCAAGGTACAAAGATTTGAGATTTGGTTTCTCTAGAGCCTTATTGAGGTGCAGTGAGCTGGAGTTTGAACAGCCTGACATGGAGTAAGTTGGCAGCTGGTAGTATTTTTGTCCTTAATCAACAGAAATCAGTTAATGTCTGAAAATGCAACTGAACATCAGCTGGTGCATCCAGGTTTTGTGGAGCCTTCCTTTAGTACTTTGGTGGGTGGAGAATGTCTTTGAATGTGCAAGTGTTTTGTAGGATATTTCCCATCATTTCTGGAGTCTCAGCTGTGAATCTGTCACTTTTCTGGTTGTATGAGGAGGGTTTTAAAGGTTGGAGTTCATAGATAAATTGTATGAGTAAGCAGCTACACCCCTCCAGTTTGATAACTGCTGATGGAACACCTTTAGCAAACTTAATGAGGTGAAAATGGGGATGGTGAGCACTGAACTTGATGGTGGCTCTTTCCCACCCTGATCCCTATCAAGTCATGATGGGATCAGATGGGGCAATTCCAGAGACTTGGGGCAGATGTGGACCCAAGGTAGCACAGCAGTAGTCAACGGCACCTATTTTGGGGAGAATCAGCTGTGACCCATCTCTCCGAGATGCTATCTTGGAAGCAATTTTGAGGTCAGAGTAGGGATGTCCTACTGGAACACAGGAGTCTGTGGCAGTCTAGCATTTATTTTTGTGTATCACTAACTCATTCACCTAACCAAGCTGAGGACACCATCTCAACATCACCATCTCAACCACACCATCTTGCCTTGGCTGGTTTTAGTGAACAGCAAAGCTTTTCATGGTAAGAGCCTCGCATTGCCTGCTCTGCAAACAGGATTCATGGCATTGAGTGTGTTTTTCTCAAATGGTTGACAGGAGAGAGCAAATGGTGTTTCTTGGTGGTTTGATCCAGCCTTGAGTACCATGGGGGGTGAGAGGGGGCAGATTTTACAACTTGAAAGTGGGTGGGATAGTTGGATATTTAGTAATGCCTCATGAAGCTGTCAGCAAGCTGCTGGCCCTTACCCTGAAAGTCTGTATTGAATTCTGCTAATGATGGTCCAGACTTCTGACTTTCCTTGGAAACCTTTACAAATGAAACTTGTGGATGACCCAAATTTCAGACCAGACAGAAACTGAACTGAGTGCTGCTGCTTCTGACTGCCCGTGGGGTTTGATCTTGTCCTGACTGTGCAGGACTGAAGCAGTCCTTGATGTCCATGTGTTGCTGCTTAGTGTGGGAATTCGTTGGCATTTCTCTCCCTGAGCCCTGGTGATGCTTTCCTGTTCCTCAGTGCAGAGCAAACACCAAGCCCTAGAAGAAAGCAAACTGCACGTTACATGGGCAATAACACTGAGGTGCAACTGGAAATATTACAGATGGATACAGCTCCAGGTCCTACAAACAACTCTACTTTTATTATAGTCTCAGCAGACAATCTCCTGTCTGGGGTGCCTGGGTACAGGTACAGTAAATGTCCTCTGCAGCTCCCCAACAGCATGTGTCCTCCTTATCTCACTGACCTGGTTTTCAGAGCCTTTGCTTGAAAGGAGGGTGGTTACCACATGCTCCAGGAACAAGGTGACTTGAGGAAGACCTGAAAGGCATCAGCTAATGCAGAACTCTGCCTTTTGAACAAAGGGTGTGCTTGGAGTGGCCATCAGACAGCACCAGGAGGAAGCCCTGGGAGGCTGTCCTGTTTGCTGAGCCTTTCCTGGGCTGGGTTGTGATTGCTTCAGGCAATCTATGCTGCTCCACCTTCCTTTGGCCAAACCTCTGGAGCAGTCAGGAGAAGACAAATAGGGGAAGAGAAGAAAACAATCTCTGGAGGTCATGCTGTTTCTTTCTGCCTAGGTTAGCCTTGGATTCTAGCCAGCCTGGGCTTTCTACATAAAATGCTTGCATTGTGCTCTCTATTTTGTTTTTCTTTTGACACGTTGAATGTTGTGATGGTGGTGTTTTATATAAAAACATTAAGCATGTTCTAGGAGTAGGCGGTCATCTTTAAAACCTCAGTGCTGAGGCAGCTCGAAGTCAGAGGAGGACATAGCAGATGTTCAAAATTTATGAGAACTTTGCAATTTATTTCCAAAAGTAGGAAATAAATCTTCAGTCTTGGAAAAAAAAATAAATTACTTATCTCAACCACTCTTCCTAAAGGATTGAATTAATGATCTGAAAATTGAGTCCTACCATTCCTGTGTGGAGAGCTAAGAGCTCTGTGAATGGAGGTGATCTTGGTCTTGGCTGGTGGAGGGGTGGGATGAGAGAACAGTGCTTTTACAGAGGGATTTGCATTCAAATCCCAGGGGCTGGGATCTCTTCTTTGGGGATTTGGCATCAGAAGCTGCTGGTGAGACGTATTCAGTGTTGAGCAGCAGAGAAGTAAACCACAGAGATTTACTAAAACATTGGATGTGCGTGTCTGGGTCTAGTTGGGAGCACGTAAGCTGTGGAGGAACTTGCAACAGTATGCAATGTCCCAGGAAGAAATGCATGGGAATGACAGTGTGGCTGTATCCTAATGTCACTAAAGACTCCACTTAATCAAGTATTTTTTTTAAAGTGTGGCTCTTACCCGCAGTGTTCCTGTTATCTGGGAAACAGACTGGCAGGAGGAGGAAACTGTTGGCTTCAAGGGGACACTTAGAGTGCAAAGGACCTGCTTGCAGAGACCGAGTCTAAACGGATTAAAAAAGTGATAATGGGTGCTTGATCTTGCTTAAGCTGGTAAAGTGGATTTCGGTTGATTGTAGCTTGCTTTAAGCCAATTTCCCACTAACAGTATTTTCTGTCTAAAATAGTCCTTGCTTTCTAGAGCAGGCCTTTAAAAAGGAAAAATAAGGGGAGGAGAGAGGGAGAGGGAAGGTGGGATGGAGCTCAGGATTCCTTGGTAAGCAATTGGAAACGCACGGTGTCCCACGGAGCGCTCATTCCCAGTGGTTTGGAGAACAGAGCTGAGTTTGGAGTTGTTGGTTCTCCTGGGGGGTTCATCCAAACCTGGGCTGCTTGAGGAGGGTCTCCTGCTGCTTGGAGGAGCATGTGGGAATGGGAACTCGCAGCAGGCCGTGGTGTTTCTGCTGGTTGTCTCACGTGCTCCTCTCCTTGCAGCAGCCTGCCTGCCGCTTGTGGTTTTTGTTTCTGTTTTTATTTTTGGAGGCGGAACTTTCAGTTTTCTTTAATGGTTGACTTTGTTTCTGTGCAGAGGAAGGTCGGGGCTCGAATCTTGCTGCATTTATTATTGATAGCATGCGTTGGAAAGGTTGGAAAAATGACTAATGGCATGGTGTGTGCTGTAGCACTGCTGTTTGCTGCCACTATCCATTATCGGGCTGGGACCGAGGGGGAAGCCTGGCACAGGCTGAGCTCAGTCCTGAGCTGTTACTACGATAAAATCATCCCAGTTCCAGAGAGCTGCAAAGCTGCAATGACCTTGCAACAGCTGTATACAAATTCTGATCATTTTTAAGCACTTGTAAACACTGAGCTATAACTGAATTCCAAGAATAAAAGCTGAATTTGGGGGGATGGGGGGGAAGCTCTTGAATCAAATTGCAGAATACTTAATATATTGCTTTTCAAAGTGCTGGAAATTCCTTACCCTTTCCAGCCACTGCTTTGGGGTCACACATGGCAGTGTGATGCAGTGTGGCACTGAGGCAGAGAGGAAGAGGTGCCAGGAGCCCTCAAGGTTCATGCTCCCCATGCTGTCGCTGTATTTATCCCAAAACATCTGAAAGTATCCTCACTTGGACTTGTCTTTGAGAATTATTTGATAGGGATGAGCTAACTTAAAATTACTACAACCTCCCCCCCTCTACAACTACCTAAAGGGAGGTTGTAGTGAGGCTGGTGTTGGTCTTTTCTCCCCAATTGCTGATGACAGGACGAGAGGAAATGGCCTCAAGTTCCATCAGGGGAAGTTTAGGTTGGAGATTAGGAAGAAGTTCTTTACTGGGAGCATGGTTGGGCACTGGAATGGGCTGCCCAGGGAGGGGGTGGAGTCACTGTCCCTGGGGGTGTTCAACAAACGGGTTGATGAGGCACTTGAGGCCATGGTCTGATGGTCTGATGGTTAGGAATATGATGGGATAAAGGTTGGCCTTGATGACCCTGGAGGTCCCTTCCAACCATAATGATTCTATGATACTAAACACCCCCCAAAAGAAAGGAAACTTCTCATATTGTTAGTTAAAGCAGCTGAGCAAATGGTCCTTCGTGTCCAAAGCTTTCACTTGCAGTGGACAAAGCTTGTTGCTACTTGACACCAACGAGCAGTTGAAATTCCAGAGTGTTTTGCCCTCCACTTGGACCTTCATGTTCTTTTTTGGGTGCATCTGTGACGTGAATGATGCCAATCTCCTGAGTGCAAGTCAGAGTGGAAGTTAAAATTAACTCTTTCCTTTAATTGTCGTTCCCAGGCATCTGAAGAGGCCTCGCTACGGGCTTTGGAGAGCCTGATGACAGAGTTTTTCCACAATTGCACAACGAATGAGCGGAAGCGCGAGATCGGTGAGTTCCTGCCACTTCTAAAGGATGGGTCCCCTTTGCTTTCTGCTGCCTGCATACCTCAGCAGAGGCGATGTGGTTGCATTAAACAAATATAGCAGATGAAAGTGCCCTATCTGGTACCAAACTGGCATCCCAGGCTCTCCTGCTTAGATATAAAATTGAAGAAACTGATGTAGTTTGGGATTTGGTGATCTCACGATAGGTCCTACAGATAATTAACATGTCAGTAACTATTGCTGTGAGCATGGAGATGTAGTTTTTTGTCAAGTTGGTTAGGGTGGGAGAAGGATGTGACTTTTTTCTGCCTGTACGTCGTTGGACTGCACGTCCTAGAAAACACCTTCTTTCTGCCTAGAGATGGAGCACGGGCTTCAGATTTGTTCAGCATTAAGAAGCGAATGCAGAAAACTGTCTGTTTAATGTGACATGACAAGTAGGAAAAAACAGTGAGGTTTCATTTTGGCTCGTATTATTGAATAAGTCCTTCTGAAAACCAGTGGAGATCTTCCAGGGGCTCTAGATGAGCTGCTTGCATCTGTGGTTAATGGGTGTAAATGGGCTGTTTGCTTTTATTCTCAAACTTCTGTCATCTGTAACTTAAATGCAAAAAGGATGATCAGCATGAAACACTTCTCCCAGAAATCTGGGAAAATAAAGAACAAACAACTAGGCAAGTTGGGGGGTTTTTTATCCTTTTGAGGAGAACTGCTGTGGAAAAGGTAAAAAAAAGCCTTCGGCATCCCCCATTTTCCTGCTCAAGTCACAGGAAAGAAACCAGTTGATTAAGGCTTAAATTTGCTTAGGCTGTAAAGCAGCCCTTGCAGCTTTTCCCTTGGCCACATTCACTGCGTAGTCACTGGATGTGAGATGACCAAACCCCATACCTGAGTGTTCAGAGAGGTTTTTGTCATGCTCACCTACGACCAAGTCAGTGACCCTTGGAGCAATGGCATTAACAGCAGGGTGGTTTATAATGCTGTGTGTGCTCTGAAGTTCTCCTGGGCTTTCACAGTGACCTGGTATCCCAACATTTTATAGATAAATGGTAGATAAAAAAGCTTATAGATAAAAAGGCTTTTATAGATAAAAAGGTAATGCTCATAATTTTTGTGTGATTCATTTTAATCTTTAGCTGTTAGTCTGCTACAGTATTTATGTTAAAAATGTATTCTAAAGCTACATACCTATTTTGTTTTCATTAAAGCCTCTTGTTAGATTACTTTGAATACTTTGGAGTGTGACTTTATTTTTTTTAACTCACCTCCGGGTTGAGTCATTCCCTGAACATGGAGTTTCTTCCATGCTCTGTGTGTTATTGTGCTATCAGTATACATTGTTATGGATTTGTTTACAGCCTAAGGATTTTAATGTAATTTTTTTAATACTTTTTTTTTTCAGAGGAGCTTTTAAATAACTTTGCCCAGCAGATAGGAGCCTGGAGACTCTGCCTCTATTTTCTGTCAAGTACAAGAAACGACTATGTGATGATGTACAGTTTGACAGTGTTTGAGGTAAGATGTGTGCTGTTGCCTGCTTAGTGCATTTTCTGCCTGGTGCAGTGTTATATGGCAATCGATTTTATTTGGAAATGTTTGCCTCAAATGGCAGTCCTAGTAAGTGTGGTGATAAAGGACGCTTTCATTGCTCTCTCCTAGAGAGGTTGCTTAATGGCAAGCTAAGAGTAGGAGAACATGAATCTTTGTACACAAATTGAAGAATTAATTTCCTGGCATCTCTAAGTACAAATTGCCTACAGTTTCAGAAGCTGCTTGAGTTTTCTGCACGATGCTTTTAAGAGTGTTATTGCTTTTATACTCTTTTTATGGTCAGAAATATGTGCCTGATTACCTGATACTAGCTACTGCAAACTTTAATGCTAAGAGGGAAAACAAAGTTGCTTTTCTTTTTCTGGCATCTTGTCATTGTGGTTGATGCTCTTGAACATCCTGCAAGCTTGTGTGCTAGCTGTAGAGGTAAGGTCTCTTTTAGAAGACCACATCCCACTCTTTACCTATTTATAAAAGAACAAAGTTATGGTTAAAAGCCTAAATATTGACTTGTGTATCTACTGAAGAAACAAAAGTGTTCTGTGAACAGCTCTGCTTTATCAACTGGTTTCTCAGTGACCAGTGTAGCATCATAACAATTTTATGGGGCTTGGTCAACATCATGCCTCACCCTGGGGCTGCTTGTGGCCTCTGCATTGTGTCCTTGGCCATGT
This sequence comes from Aegotheles bennettii, assembly GCA_013398125.1. Classification (NCBI taxonomy): domain Eukaryota; kingdom Metazoa; phylum Chordata; class Aves; order Caprimulgiformes; family Aegothelidae; genus Aegotheles; species Aegotheles bennettii. The sequence continues at coordinate 39,982 of VZRW01009963.1, read as the reverse complement.
TGGCAGTCTGTGCTTTGCTCCTAAATCAGAGGGGGTTTATAACCTTTGCAGTGTGCTTCTTTTTAGATAGAACAAACAACTCTGCTCTTAAAAGTTGTGTTGTTTTGACAAATTATCCATGGTGTTTTCTTGACCTTTTCACTTAAAATGTTCACTTTATTTATCTGGGGTTGCACACAGAGTCTGGACTCGATCTGCAAACTGAATCTGGTTTGCCATCCTCTGAAGAAGGGGTAACATAACAAATGGTATAGGAGTTGTTCCCTGCTCTGGGGATGGGTGTCACACAGCAGCAGCCTCCAATAATTAAACCAATTTTCATGAAGAGGAGAGCATGTTTGATGCCTGAGCCTCTGCTTCTCTGGAGGAGAAGTACTCCCCTCTGGAGAGGGGAGAAGGAGTACTGGAAAAATTGTGCCCAGAACTAAGCAGAACAAAGAAATCCCTGTCCAAGTGTAAAGTGAGGGACATGACTCCACAGCTCAGCTGAGAGATTGGGATCTCTCCACTGAGAAGCTGGAATTTCCAAAGTTAACTACTGTAGTGCTGCACGTTTGACTGGTCCTTATAGCTGTAGTCTGTCACAGTCTGAAACTTCATCAGTCTTCAGCTGTCTGAGTGTTCAATGTCAGTAAAAGTGTGTATACAAGCACAAGGATCACTCCCCAGACTTCCCGGGAATGTTGTATTTTTTAGAAGTTAAAATTGGATCTGGAATAAAAGTCCTTATGGCCCCCTTCCAGATGAACCATTTTCACTTCTTGCTTTTGGAAAAGAGGGTGTCTTCTCAAAAAACATTTCAGAGGTTGAGAGAGCTGCCACTGTTGGGTCAAATGAGTAGGACAAAACTCAGTGGGCATTGAACCATGAGTACTAAAGCTAAAGCACCTTCCAGTTTTATTGGACTTGCATTGAGGAACACTTATTTGGTTGGGTCGTCATTGTTTTTAAGCAGAACTTCAGGATCTTCTCTGCGAGAAAACCCAAACAGCAACCTCTCAGAGGCACTTAATGTATGAATGTGCCTCTGTACCTCTGCGCTGTGAACTGGTGCAGTATGTCTGTTCTGTGAATTGCAAATGCTATGACCATAAATAACCTTCCATTTTCTGCAACAAACCCTTTTGTGGTATCTCCTGCTTTTGGGTTCTCCAAGCTATATGCCTTGAGATGGGTACAGACATTGCCTCCACAGCAGGCCTCCTCCCTGAGTTATCCTGAGAGGCTCAGCTCCTAATGCTCCAGAGCCCCGTAAATGGGATCGTAGCATGGCAGGAAAGCAATTTGCAACTTGGCCTTCTTATGGATTTTGTCTGCCTTTAAGTGGACTAAAAGCTTTCTGTTCAAGTGGTGCCTTGTCACTGCAAGGCAGTCACTCCCACAGTGACCTTCAGGACACCTGGGTGGCACCAGAGTTGTCTAAAGCCAAACTTGCTTCCCTTCTTGTTTTGTTGGGTTTTTTCTGCTTCATACAAGGCTGTGCTTCCTGCTTTAAAGGGGAAAATCTAGGTGTCCAGGGTAGTGGACAGTAAAAGATGGTGGAAATACTTTATATGCATGTCAACCAGTTCTGCTTGACCCCAAACCAGTTAAAACAGTAATGTGCTGGTTGCCGTCACTTGTCCGTTAATAGAAACTGTGGTGCATTCAAAGAGGCATTGGCAGCAATTTCTGGGGCATTTCAACCCAACTCTAATGTTGGAGGACATCTATTAAGTCTGATAGCTTGTTGTGGAGGGAGGTTTGGGGGTTTTTGTTAAAGTTAATCCCTAGCCACTGTGTGGCTTGTAAGAGACCAACTCAGTGAGGTTTGTTCAGCAGCTTGAGCCTTCAGTGTCTTCAGTCGCCTGAGAGCCCTGTTAGGTAGCAAAGCTTATTCCCAATTACTGGTGCTGGGTTTGCCTTCTAGGAATCTGCTCTTGTTCTGCCTAGCTTAGTTTGCACACGCTGACCTCTGCGTGGTGTTAAAGCTGTCAGAGTTGGTACTGATAGAGTGAAACCATCTTAAATTTCAGATCTTTACCCAGCGCGCCTGTGTCAGAGCTCTAACAAAAGAGAAACAGCTTCTGTTTAACCTGCTAACCCCTGCTTGTCTCCTTATCTACAGGTCTGCCCATGGCAGCAGGGAAGGTTGGACTACATCAAACATAGGTGCTTAAGTTGTTAAGAATCATAGAATCATTATGGTTGGAAGGGACCTCCAGGGTCATCAAGTCCAACCTTTATCCCATCATATTCCTGACCATTAGACCATGGCCTCAAGTGCCTCATCAACCTGTTTTTTGAACCCCCCCAGGGACGGTGACTCCACCACCTCCCTGGGCAAGTGGCCAGGCTTGGTCAGGGAGAGGCCTGGGCAGATGGGAGAGCTGCAGCCCTTTCCCTGCCTGGGCACTGTGGCAGGCACTGGCAACCCTGAGCCATGGGATGGCTGTGATGTGTCCATGTTCCCTCACTGTTTAACCTCAGTGAAACATGTCTAAGATGAGCTCATTTGGGAGGTCTGTTTCTTTTCCAGAACCTGATCAACAAGATGTGGCTTGGGGTCCCATCTCAAGACAAAATGGAGATCCGCAGCTGCCTGCCCAAGCTCCTCCTGGCTCACCATAAAACCCTGCCTTACTTCATCAGGAACAAACTCTGTAAGGTCATCGTGGATATTGGCCGGCAAGACTGGCCCATGTTCTACCATGACTTTTTCACCAACATCTTGCAGGTAAGAAGTTCCTAAAGGGAAAAATTGTTTCCATTCACAGAGCAACGTTATTTCGTTTCCTTGAGTAGTGACTTGCCTTGATGAAGATTAAATAATTACATGAAAAACAAAGTTGCTTCTGAAGTTCCTTTTCCTTTTTAATTTTGCAAATAACCCTTGGCTTCCTACGTGTTACATTTCTTTCTAATGTTATAAGTATTTTGACAAAGAAGCAATGCTATGCAACATGTGTAGATTGCACTTTGAATTTTAAATATTTAGGAGTAGTTGTTGAAAATGTAGGGGTTGGGGTTGTTCTTTAAAGAAGAAAGTAAAACTCTGGATGCATCCCTGGATGGTTCTCAAAAGGGAAGTTTCACAGAATCACAGAATTCTAGGGTTGGAAGGGACCTCGAAGGATCATCCAGTCCAACCCCCCTGCCAGAGCAGGGTCACCTAGAGTCCATCACACAGGAACGCATCCAGGCGGGGTTTGAATGTCTCCAGTGAAGGAGACTCCACAACCTCTCTGGGCAGCCTGTTCCAGTGCTCTGGCACTCTCACAGTGAAAAAGTTTTTCCTGATATTCACATGGAACCTCCTGTGCTCCAGTTTGCATCCATTGCCCCTTGTCCTATCATTGGACGTCACTGCAAAAAGCTTGGCTCCATCATCCTGACCTTCACCCTTTACATATTTGTAACCATGGATGAGGTCACCCCTCAGTCTCCTTTTCTCCAAGCTAAAGAGCCCCAGCTCCCTCAGCCTTTCCTCATAAGGGAGATGTTCCACTCCCTTCATCATCTTAGTGGCTCTGCGCTGGACTCTCTCAAGCAGTTCCATGTCCTTCCTGAACTGTGGGGCCCAGAACTGGACACAGGACTCCAGATGTGGCCTCACTAGGGCAGAATAGAGGGGGAGGAGAACCTCTCTCGACCTACTGACCACCCCCCTTCTAATGCACCCCAGGATGCCATTTGCCGCCTTGGCCACAAGGGCACATTGCTGAATGTGGCTGAGATTTTTTCACCTAATAGCCAAAGATACCCTAAAATCTTTGGCACCTCATCATGTAAATTCACTAATGGAATGTTGTTGGATGTCTGAGGATGCTTGCAGAAGACTGGAGTGTGTATTTGAGGATCCTGGCTTCGACAGCACCATTAGTGTGAACATTGGCTGGAATTCAGTTATCAACATGGAGAAGCCTGAGCCAGGCTACCAGCTCGCTGCTGCTGAAGCCTAACTAGGCTAGTGCAAGCCTCCTCTGTGGCTTCCACTGCTTTGTTTCCAATTATCTTAAAATTCTTCATAATTAGCTGGAAGAAGCTGAGTGTAAACCAAAGTGCTGCACGGTCTTTTCTGCAGACATAATTACAGGGGGTGAATGCAGCTATACCCACCGACGAGCCACAGGGCGGTTAGTAAGAAAATAAAGTAAGATCAAAGTTCTTGAGTGTCAGGAGTTTATTTGTTAAGACAAATGGATCTAGTATTAATTACAAAATTTAAAAAATACTATCTTGGTGTACAGGGCTTGTTACTAATGGATGTAAATCACTTTTCAGGCAGCTTTCTGTAATCGTGTAGCACGATGTGCTGCAATTTCTCCCTGAATTGTCAATTTGACAATAAGTACTCCGAGACAACTGTCTACACTTACAATTCTGGCTTTCATTTCACCTCGATCTGCAATTTCTGAGCTGCTACTTGTTTTTTTAGCGTTTTGGAGGTTATCTTGAATGATTGCAGAGCCCACTTTGAGCATCTGTTTTTCCTTCAGCCCCTCATTGTGAACTCAGCTTCAGAGGGAAATGTTCCCATAAATTAATTTCTATAGCAGACACCTTCCAAAAATGTTCAGAGAAAGTGGAGAAAAAACACTGATACTGAACTTCAAGACCTCAAGATAAAGAAGAGTAGAACAGGAACAGGATGACTTGCTTTTAGAGGTGCAGATGAGCCCTCTCTCAAGAATTTCTTCCGAGATAATTTGAAGCAAGTGATTGATTTTTTTAGCCTTAATTTGTATCCCAGTACTCTTTAAGTAGTCTCTAAAACTTGTACTGAAACGTTGTAGGGGTGGAGAAGAACAGTGACTTGGACCGTTGTATTGGTCTTATGCAAAACCAATAATTTTACATAGAAAACCAGTAATTCTACATAAAAAGTGCTGCTTCTCTAGAGGTATGAAATTTGTTACTGAAATGCCAGTGCATGGTATTGCTAAACTTCCTGGTATTGACAGAAAATGTTCTGAGAGGAGATGTTAAGTCTCCCTGCAACTTACTAGCAAGTTGTTGATTTAATTTAATTTTCTTTTTTAGCTGCCTGGCATTGTGTCTCCTTTCTGAAAGCCAATGTCCATCTAGACCAGGAGCTTTCAGATGGGCTTTTTCCCTGTGCACGTTTCATCAAACTGTGTAGCCTTAAAGTGTTAACTCGATGTGTTTCTGGTTTGGGGGGTCAAGGAGATCAGGACCGAGGTCAGCCTGTGTTGCAGAATTTATGACTTCAAGGATTACTTGTAGTAATTGTGATTGGCCCTAGGCTTTTTCTCCCAGGGGGAGTAGCACATAAATTGTGTTGGACATTCCTGGTCAACAGAGAAGAGCAGCGTTGAATTTCAGCTGAAAATAAAACATTGTCCCACTTGAATGTGTCTTTAATATCCCAGTGGCTATTGAAGGCAAAAGTCTGTGCTTTCTCTGGAGCTGCTCCTGTGTGTCCTGTCTGTGGTGGAGGTCACTCTTCTTAGGGTGAATGTGATTCCAGTGGGAGGTTTGATACAGATGCAAGGAGAGGTCGTATCCCTCAGCTGTGTCCCTGTGCTATCCGATGTGGGCTGCAGGTCTGTATGGGAAGGGATGTGCTTTTTAATGGGAAACTGCTGGGCTGGTGGTGCAGGCTCCCAGCCTGAGCGTGGCTGCAGTGGCAGCCCTGGTGCATGGTGAAACCACTGGTGCTGAGGCAATTCTGAGAAGTGACGATGTCAGCAGAAGGCAGTAAACAGAAGGAACAAACTGTTACTGGTAAACATGCTGGAACAGAGAATGTGTGCAATGGCATTATGAAAGCTCTCGAAACCCCAGGGATTCCCATGGTACTTGAGCTGTTGCAACATGGTAGATGAATGTCTGGGTGAATAGAATATTTACAGCTCTATTCCCTCAACGTGCAGCGCTGCAAACTGTGGGAACTGATACTCCCTCAGTCTTGGAGCACTTGTAAACTGCTCATAGTGTTACTAACCCCGTTTGTCAGCTGATGGCTCTGCAAGAATGTTGTCATCACACGTTGCATTCATGTGCTTTCCTCTCAGTTAATTCAGTCTCCTGTGACCACTCCTCTGGGACTGATCATGTTGAAAACGACTTCGGAAGAACTGGCGTGTCCACGGGAAGATCTCTGCGTAGCCCGGAAAGAAGAGCTACGCAAGCTGCTCCTAGAGCAGGTGCAAACAGTGCTTGGGCTCCTCACAGGTACAAGTTACTGCACTTGCAGCATTGAAACAAATGTCCTCCTTCACTATCCCTGAGATGCTAGCGAGCTTGCACATCCTGGCCTCAGTGAAGCAACGTGTGGGCAATGTAGTGGTTGCTCCTGCAGTTTGAACACTCAATGCTACCCTTATGCACTTGAGCCAGTTTGCTATGGAACAAGCTTGTCTAGTGGCTGTACGGCTGCATACGTCCTCCTCTTAGGTAGAGGGATTGAGGTGTGTGTATAAGCACTCGGTAATTTCTTTGGGCTCACTAAGAGAGGGAAATGGTCCTTGTCAAAGCGCTGAAGATGTGTTCTACCAAAGTTCTCTTGTAGTCTCCTGAAAGGAGAGGTGGGGTCGGTCTCTTCTGCCATGCCCATAGTGAAAGGACAAGAGGAAACAGCCTTAAATTGCAGCAGGGGAGATTCAGATTGGACATCAGGGAAAATTCCTTCCCTGTGAGGGTGATTGGGTGTTGGGATAGGTTGCCCAGGGAGGTGGTGGAGTCACTGTCCCTGGAGGTGTTCAAGAGGCATCTGGATGTGGCGCTGGGTGATGTGAGTTAGTGGGGATGGAGGGAGGGGTTGGACTGGATGAGCTTGAAGGGCTCTTCCAACCTTAATGATTCTATGATTCTGTTTGTTAGATCAATCTGTCTTTCAGCAGGCTGTTCTGAAAAATGTCTCTTTGGCCAGGTATTTTGGAGAGCATCTGGGACAAACACAGCGTTACTGCTGCCACTCCACCGCCATCCCCAACTTCAGGAGAAAGTGGTAAGGATGGTTAAAACTAAAGCTACAAGATGATATTTCCATGTGTTTAAATTTGCAATATCAAGCATAGATCCCTTCCTTTACTGTCTAACCTCTTGTAACAACCCTTTCCTACTGCTTTTCACTGGCCAACAAATTTCTGGTCAGAAAGACAAACCTTATGCGAAGCAGCAATTTCCACAGCAGGGGATGTCCCACTGAAAATGCCACCTCCATGAAGAGTGCACGTGTAGCTTCTTGTTGTCCTCAAATGGCAAAAAGCTTTCTGAAGTGTCAAGGCAAAATGCTCTAATGTCAATGAGTTGGCATTGTCCTCTATGAATTTCAGCTGTAAGCACATCAAAAGCTGGAGAGGAGCAAAACTGAAGCCCTAACTGAAAAAAAAGATGGCCAGGGCTTTGTGGGTCTATATTGTGAAAGTCTGTTTTCCAGCTGTTCCTGTTAGTCTTCTGCACGGGTGTGTATCTGATCTAAACTCATTTACGTATCTATTTCTTAGTTACCTTAAAAATAGGGAATATATTTCTATGCCCTTGTACTTGGCACACATTTCACTTATCCTGTTCAGGCTAAAACAGGGGATAAATGGATAGGATCCTCCCTGGCAGAACACCAGACTCAATGACCACCAGTGTCTCTTGTGCCTTGATGGGTCGCTGTTACACTCAGCTCAATCAACAAGGAAAAAGAAGGGCTTAGTGTCTGGAAACCTGGGCTACCCAGTTGTGCAGAGGGAGAAGTTGTGCATGTGGAGCTGACGTTTCTTTCTCCAGGGTCATATTGGTAGCGAGTTGTGCTCGGGGCAGTGTGTGCTGTGAGATCACACGATCAGGACCTTTGTCTCACTTGACTTTGGGACCTCAAACAGTTAATTGAGAGTTGCAGATCACTTCCTTGTGGCCAGATTGCACTAGTCAGCATGAGGCAGCTGCCTGTGATAAGCTTCTGTTAATGTTTTGGTTAGTGTTAAAGCTTCCACATTTAAGTTTGAGCAGGATTCCAAGTGCTTCCTTCCTGTAGAAGTACTTAAGACACTTTTATATTTATACACAAAACAAACTTAAATGAGAAGAATTATTTCCTTGGTTTTAGGGGTGGGTGTGGATTTTGCTGTAGCTAGCAAAAAATTTGAAAAAAAAAAAAAGTGTTAGCAGAGAAGACCAAAACTTGAATCAGTTGGCAAGAGTGAACGTGGTGCTTGGAGAGGGCAGGAGTGCCAGCTTCACCCGTCCTGCCAGCAAGAGCCTCAGTATATTGATGTGATGTGGAGTGAGACTGGGGTCTTCTAGGGTAAAAAGCTGATTTATGTTGGTATCAGGTGTTGGTAGCAAGTGCCTCAGTGGCCAAGAATGATGCTGTATTTGTACAACACAGCTTGAATTGCTTGGTGAGCCCAGGTGCACGCTGGCAGATGCTGGTTAATGCGGCACATCCGAGGCTGTGTCTGCAAGAGGGGGTACTGCACTGTGAGTAGCAGCTTCCAGAATTATCTTGGGGGGAAAAAAAACTACCACTGGTTCGTTCTGAGGTGCCAGTGACTTAAACTGATACAACCCAGAAAATCTGTTTTGCTGTATAGAGCTGCAATACAAAAAATCAGGGGAAGCCTGTTTGAGGTGTCCTCTCAGTTCATTGGTGAGTAGTTGGATGGTGCTTGCACTGAGGCAGCTTTTCATCCACCTGTGTATTCACCTCTTGACTTCAGATCATATTTCTCAAAGTGAAAGTACACTGCATTTCTCTTCTGGGTCTTTCCTTTCTCCCCTTTCAGGGAAAATAAACAAACTTCTTAGCGTCATTTCAAGATAATTGCTAGTAATTAGGACTATACAGACAGTTCGTTTAGAAGTTCAGGCTTAATTTCACTGGGTCCTACCTGTGCAAACTTGCTTATTTGAAACTTTCTCTGTTGCTTTTTTTCCTGTGCTCTGCCTTAATTACTCTGTCCATGTTAAAACTGGTTGTGCTTCAAGTTCTTGAAGTCCGAAAGGAAGAGAATTGAATGCTTCCCTCTTGTCCACTGCTTGCTCACTTTGGTTTTTGTGAAGTTTTCTTCTTTTTCTTCACTTTCTTTATTGACCAAATTGCCCTTGGGTCACTACTTGGTGATATGATCAGTCAAAGGATTCAAAGTGGAGTAAAAGCACCCATGGAGTTGCTAACGTGGAGAACCTATGGGACTTAAAGCCAGACACACAAGTCGGTAGCAGTGAGTGGCAGTCGTGGCATTGCACATCTGCTGGTCTTTAGTTGCAGGCAGAGATGAGTGCGTGATTGGAAGGAGAACTGTGGGACAGACATGGCTTTAGTGAAACTCTACACTGGAGATGTTCATTGTTTCTCTGTCCTTAAAATTTGTGAAATCCATAAGCTGACCAGATCTTTTACCCACATATTATATTTGAGTCTAATTCATGCAGCATAATATTCCTGTTTACAGGTGACACAAACTCTTTTATTGCTTAGATGAGTTCACCACCTTTTTCTCTTTACATTCGGGTGTTCCAAAAGGCAAAATAAGCTTCAGGGTCCCTATAAACATTCAATATTTTCCATCAGAGCCAAAATCTCTTCAGGAACTTGGAAAACCCATGCTTCCCTTTTTGCACAGGGAAGGAGAGGGAAATGGTTACTTGCAAAGTCTTGCATGGTTTTTAAATAGCACTTCAAGACGATGTTAAACTCATTTCTCGTATCACTGGAGCAAAAGAACTCTAATGTTCTATGTTGGGAAACACTTGGGTTATCACATTGGTATAGAATTTACTCAGCAATAATCCCTGAGCCTCCAAACGTTGCCTTTGCAGGATTTATAGCTCTTCACTTGATGAATCCCTTCCTTAGGCATATCCACTCACATATGGTAAACAAATGAGTAACAGAAATTTGCTGAGGCTTGCTTGTGCAGAATTCACCTGATCCCGGCCCCTCCCCAAGAGTTTTCTACATGTACATGAATGCAGTTGTTCCTGTAAATCTATCACCTGTTTGCAAAGACACCAAATATAATTTAAAATCCCTTCAACTCTGAGCTTTAGTAATTTAACAGGGTGCAAAGCACTCGGACCGGCTGCTGTGAGCTACAGGGACCTAACTTACAGTTTCTGGCGTTGATGGAGTAAAAGATGAGACTGTTTCATTCTCTCTGATTTTGGTGGAATTTGCTGGATTGGACACTTGAAAGAAGCATGTCTGCTTCTGTAAAAGCACGATGCACTGCAGCATGTGTCTGGTTGTGAATGCTACATAGGGGCTGCTTAGTAAGACTAAGTGCAGCGTTATCTAATTCAGCCGAAGAAGCGTGATGCCTTAAATTCCTGGAGCAGAGGAGAAAGAAACAATGATAAGGCGTGACAGGGAGTTATGAATTTAGTGATGTAAGACATCGATCTTGATGAAAAATGGAGCCTGGAGAGGACTCTGTTCATCATGCATGCTTTGGAGTGCTGTGGAAATAGCTCGGTAAATCATATCCGTTATTTTTGTATTCCAAGTATGTTGGGTCATTTCACTTTCAAAAACAAATTACTCAGATTTTCTGGGGAGAACTATAAATTCTGTAACGTAGCGAGTGCCTGTGGTTTTCTAAAGGTGAAGCATTTATTTATACTCGAGGAAGAGCAGGGTATTGAATGGGTGTTCAGCACGTGGGCTGTGGAAGCCTGCGAGTTAGTGGGCAGCTTCGTGGGGAAGGGCAGCCTCGCTGGTGGTGTCTGATGGGGTTTCCAGAAGCCTTCAAGAAGGCTTCTTGCTAAAAATCTTTTGAGAAAGCAAGGGCTGTCAGGGATAAGGGAAGTCTGCATTGTTGAAAAATGGAGTTGGAAGGTCAGAGGTAAATGGAAGTAGTCCCCTCTTGCTATCGCGGGGGGGCACCTCTGGTCACAGCTGGGGACTGTGCTCATGGACATACTCGTTAGAGACCTGGGAAAAGGGCTCAGTAAAGAGACAAGGACGCTTGCTGGCAGCACTGGGATGGTCAGGATAGCGAAAGAGGGGTGACTGGAGACTTGCAGGAAGGTCTTGCATGTGTCTGGGCAAATGGGAGGTGAAATGCAATGCGGGTAAGTATAACCTGTGTTTGGACAGGGAGAGCAATACTCATCTCATGCCATATCATGGGCTCCAGACATGTATGCAGGATTAACTTTTGAGGGTTAGGCCAGATCATTCTACAAACACTTTGATAGATAGCAGTGAAAACCAGATAATTGCTGTGGTGCTGGGTGGAATTAAGGTTCATGTATGCCTGAATAGTGGCTGCAGTTCTGGTCTTCCTGTGTCAATAGGTGTAGAGTAGAAATGAAAGCTCTGTAGAAAGGCAGTGGAGATGATTGAGGGTATTGAATGGCTTCTGTGTAAGTAACAAGGAAAGTAGTGCTCTTCATTCTCAAATTGTGAGCAAGGAGCTGCAATAGAAAGCTATTGAGTGACGTGTAGAAGGTGAATGGCAACAGGTCATTTCTTGTCCCTGTTTAGAGGAGGTAGGAAATGAAACCAGCAGCTGACAGGCCCCAAACAGCCCATGTTTACACAATGTGTAGTTAAGCTGTGGAACTCTGTCACAGGAGTGCAAATATTAAGTTTATGTGGCATTAGTTGGAGACTGGATAAATTCAAGGAATGATAAATCCTGAAGGTGTGCAGAATTCTTCAAACTCCACATAGCACGGGAAGACTTTGTAATGTGAGTGTGGTTGGAGGCTGAGGAATGTGATCTGTGCCTGCTGTGGGCTTTTGGTCCCTGGGAAAAGGTCCTGTACTAAGTAGGCTTTTCGGTTTGAGTCAGTGCAGCTGCTCTTGCATCATCTGCAAGCTGTCCTGTGGCAGCAGAAACAACTCTGCCAAGGTTCTGTGTAACATGGATGTGCCAGAGAACTCGTGCAAGTTTACATCAAGGATGCTTGACCTTGTGAGGGGAGTGAATTTTATAATAAATTCCTAAAATAAACCCTATGGCATTGCTGTTACCATCCAAAATTGTTTTAGAACATTCCTGAGTACTTCATCTCAGATAAATCTTTGTCCACTTACTCACTGAGTACCAGAGGCTCTGATGGCTTTTGCTTTAGAGCTGGGGCTGGCATTTGCACCATTTGAAGGTAAATGCCCTGATTTATAATGCAGGCTTCTGCTTTGTTCCTAGGTGACCTGTTAAGTAGCCTGTTGCAGAGTCCCAGCGCAGCCAAATTATTGAACCAGCCAATCCCCATCCTTGATACTGAAAGTGAATATATATGTTCCCTGGCGCTGGAGTGCCTGGCACACCTCTTCAGCTGGATCCCCTTGTCTACTAGCATCACCCCATCACTCCTCACCACCATTTTCCACTTTGCTCGCTTTGGCTGCGACACCCGTGGCCGGAAGATGTCTTCTGTCAATGGCAGCAGCCAGAACTCGGTGCTGGGACAGGAGCGTGGCCGACTTGGCGTCTTGGCTATGTCTTGCATCAATGAACTGATGTCTAAGAACTGCGTGCCTATGGAGTTTGAAGAGTATTTGCTACGGATGTTCCAGCAGACTTTCTACCTCCTGCAGAAGATTACCAAGGAGAACAATGCCCATACAGTCAAGAGCCGGCTAGAGGAACTGGATGAAAGGTAAGAGCAATCAAACAGCTGAGTAGCTGTGCTAGGGCCTCTTGCTTTCTAAAGGACTGTCTGTATTATTTTGCGGTCATGCATGGTGTGTCCAATCACCTTTTTTTCAGAGTACTGTGCTGGGGGAGACAGGCAGAAAGGTAGGTGCCCACAGGTAAGGTTCTGGTAAGGGGCTGAGTTTGCTAAGGGACAGTGGTGGCACAGGTTTGTATTCTTTCCTGTCCTCTTCCTCCCCTTTCCCCCGTTCGTTACTGTTTGACTGCAGGTCTGAGGTGGCACAAGAGCTGAACCTGCCCTTCATTCAGTTGTAACAGAAAACAGAAGAGGCTCAGTGAGGTAAAGGCATTGCAGTATTCCCTTTCCTGGTCGGTATCTGCCTTCTCTGCTTAAACTCAGGCATACAAAGAGTGGGTAGATATTCTGCGAGTCATGACTTGAAAGAAAATAGAAGTAGTTCCCTACCCTTCATCAAGATGTGATGATTTCTGATTGCTTTTTGTATTTTTACACTTTCTTATTTTTAAACAACATCAAAAGACAGCTTGGGGAGCTCTGTTCTCAGCAGCGGTGTGACTGCTGCAGAGGCTGTCTGGCACGCTTGGCTGGAGGCAGCAGGGAGGTGGCAGCATCTTGGGAGGCTGCACATTGTCACTTTCCAGGCAGTTACTACCATCCTTGTTGCTTATAACAGCTCAACTCTTTCATATCGGGTATTCCTACTTGCAGGAGAGAAAGTGAGGCTTGTCTTGCTGTTGCGTTGGCAGGGTGGTGGAAGAGATGATGACTTGATGCTGCCTCTCACTGCAGGCCTGCTGCTGTGGGAAGGTGGGCAGATGGGTGCAAATAGGTTACAACTGTGTGAATGTGCTCAGTATCTCACTACAGATACGTGATGGATATAAATTTCTGGTGCTGCTGTATAAAATTTCTATTCCCAGATGCAACAGGAAGGCTTTTGAGCTTTCGGGAATTTTTTTGTTGTTATATCCACTCGAGAATTTGCATGTTTCTTCTGTAAAATTCCCTTTTTCCACGCCTTTAATTACATGTATAACTTTGAGATGGTAAATCTGGATTAGTTGTGACTTATGTTTAACAGTGAGTTCTGCTTGTCCATTTTTTTTACTAACTTGCTCTGACTTCATTATCGCTCACTTCCTAAGAAATAAGACATGTGGAAATCTGCCACTGTCTTTATTCAGTGCTAAGGTCTGAAATAGGGATGTAACTAAGAAGTTCTGGAGACTGGGGAAATCTAGCTGGCTTCTGGAGCTTCCTCTGAGCTGACCCTGCCATCTCCATGGAAAAGGATGCGAGGATTTTCCTTTGGTCACTTAAGGGCAAGGCTGTGCTTTTATGTCCAAAATAACCACATGAAAGTGCCATTGTGGTTTAGATCTCCAGAATCCTGAACACAATTGGCACTGAAGACCCTACCTTCAGTTGACTGCTGTCTTCAGAACCTGCTTGCCCTAGGTCCACTCCTTCCCTTCCTTTTGGGGGGCTGGTGATTTTTGATCTGTTACCAATGTAGTGTGGTCTTGGAACAGTTGGTACTGCTGAACTAGTCCAGAAGAAGAGTGAGCTTAAACTGTCTTTTGCTTTCTTTGTGTTATCTTTAACTCAAGGATTCCAAAACGTTGGAAATGGCTAGTAAGGATCCAAGCAATGGTTGCAGAAGGGGCTTTGGGCCTGGCAGAGCTCAGGGCCAAGTAAGAATTTCACTGGTCTCAGACCAGAGTCTCTTTAGAAATTAGAAATGAGAAGAATGAAGGAGGTGTTTGGGTCTGGACTCTTTGTGGTTTTTTGCTAGCTTTACTTTTCAAGAGTTTGATCCATGCTCGGGTGCGTTCAGTGACCTCTTGTCAAGTGAGCAGTGCCAAATGCAAAGGAAACTTCATCTTTTTGCATATTCAAAGTACCGTGTGGTTTTGTGGGCACATCATAGCCAACAGTGCTGCAGCTCCTTGCTGGCTGGCAATGCTGCTGGGCTGGGGCGAGCTTTCTTTAGAAAGAGTGGGGGTCCCCCTCTAAAAGAAAACAAGTTGCAGAAGAGAAGAGCAAGGCAGTACAGTAAAACCAGGCTGTTCACACGTGACTGAAACTTGGCTAAGCCTAACTTCTTATTTGAAAGAAAAACTTGAAGCACTCTTGCACGTTAGAGCTCTTGCCATATGGGAAGGATGGGCTGCCCTGCACACAGCCTGGCCATGGGATTGCTGGAGCTCTTGCTGTCTGTGTGTGATGCTGCATCTGTTCTGTGGACTGATGGGGCATTTAACTCTTCTGCATAGATAGACATGGAGATGACTTCCAACCTTGATGAAGCTCGTGTTGTGCACGGTGTGTTTTTATTCCCAAATAAAAGCTTGCCCAACTGTGTTCTTCATAACTTTTCCCCAGCTGGATACTCAAACCCTCAGTGCCTGCACTGAGCTCGTGCTCTTGCTGGACTCCCTGACGTTTTGGTAGCAGGGTCTTTCTGGACCTTCACGTTGTACAGTCCCAAGCATTGAGTAGTCTCACACTCCGGAGGAAGATCTGTCTTTATATTCTTATTCAGTCACTAAATCCCAGGCTCGTTGATTTGCAATGCAGAAGAAACTGTCCATCCCACCTCTCAGCTCTGTGGCTCTCCCACTACCTCGTGTAAATTTAACATGTGTATTGCTAACTCCTGCATTAACTTCTTGCTTCCAGCTGAGTTCCTCAGTGGTACGGTTTTCTCACTAATCCTTTCTGCATCAGTAAGACCCTTGCTATTAAATTATTTCTCTAGGGTGGGGGAAATTGTGCTTATTTGCAGGCCTGGTTGAACTCAATTATTTTTATCTGAATATTAAAGTTGCTTTTGACTAGACTGTCTTTTCTGCTGTTTCAGGTATTAATGGAATGAAGGGTTGCCCGTCCTGTAGGTAATTGTTGCAGGGCTTTATATTTTAATTGTTCTACTGGATGTTAATTGTAACTTTTTTTTAATGAAAGGATTTTGAGTGAATTTTATCACAATTTCAATGAAATTGCCTTCCCTTGTGGCATCCTTCGTGTTTTCTCAGTTGTGTTTTCTTTCCCTTGTAGCTACATTGAGAAGTTTACGGACTTTCTCCGTCTCTTTGTGAGCGTCCACCTACGAAGAATTGAATCCTACTCCCAGTTCCCTGTGGTTGAATTTCTGGCACTGTTGTTCAAATACACTTTTCATCAGGTACAACCCTGCAATATCATTTTTCCTCCATCTCTTCCCTGTTCTATTGTGTTGTCTTGCATAGCAGGGCTAGCTTGTTTTCCCCTGTGAAGCTGATACCTAAAGTTAGCCCAGAAAAAAAGCAATTAACTTGTCTTCCTGGCACTTCCCCAATAGTGCTGGGCACTTGGAAGTGGCTTAATGTGCTTTTGGATTTAGTTGAAGACATGAGTCACATGTAGTTACCTTGCAAGAACAACTTGTCTGGTGTTTAACTTTGTTTCTGCTTTTATTTTTTTTGCTAGTCCTTCGAATGGACAATGTTGCCTGGAAAAATCTCTAGTTTGCTTGTTTTGTGCTTGGAGTTGCTTTTCTTTCTCCTGAATCTGCTGCTTTTACTGTATCTGAGGCTTTCCTTGTAACTTTTATTTTTAGCATTGAAAAACCCCTGTGGCTTTTGGTATGTTACCTTGCTGTAGAAGCTGTCACAATGCAACTCGGCCCTATTTACACCCACGTGTGAATAATGAGAAGGAAGCAGATTTATAAAATGCTGGAAGCTGATGCAGCAAGCCATGGGATGGGTTAATGCTGAGACCAGCCTTGTAATTCCTGGCTTCCCACCCTTGTGCTAAAGCTCTTGTTCATCTTTTTAACAGCTGTAAATCTCTCCAGTGACCTCCTAGAACTTTTTCAATAAAGCAAGAAGTTCTTCCTATGGTTTGAAGTGCAGGCTAACTCGTATTTTCATTGTGTGAAATCAGTCTTGCAACTGACTTGTGAATTCATTGTGAATTTTGGTGTATTGCAGCCTACCCATGAAGGTTACTTCTCTTGCTTGGACATCTGGACGCTCTTCTTGGACTATCTGACTAGCAAAATTAAGAGTCGCCTGGCAGACAAAGAAGCAGTGCTCAACAGGTAAGCAATTGGGAAGCTGCCAGGAGGTGACAGCTGCAAAGAGACTTGATGGTCACCATGGAAGGAGTGTGAAAAACACTATCACTTACTCCAGCCTCACATGTGGTTGAGTCCTTTCTTTTTCTAAAATCTTGAAGTATGTAAAGTGTTAACTCCAATGCTTCACACTCATTCAAAAACATTCAAACTGAGCAAGTTATGGTAGAAAAAACTGTCTCTTAGTTATGTTCTGTGTGAACCAGAGGAGTAAAGCTTTGCAGACTGAAATAGAACTGCAACACATTTTAGCAAATTTTAGAGCCCATTTTAGCACATGTTAGAGGAGGAGACCACAGAGTAAGTTGCCTAGTAAGTGTTCACACAGCACATACTACTGATTTGATGAATTGGGGAAAAAAATGATTTAATAAGGATTTTAAAATTCCTGTTTAGATGGAGGATCTGTTTCTGAGAAATATTGATGAGTCTGTGTTTGGAAGTGAAAAGTTCCACTTGCTCTGACAGCTCTTCCTTTGTAGGTGCTGTTGCCTGAAATGGGTGGGTGATTCTCTTTTGATGAAAGTCCCTTCGCTGCCATTTTAAAAATCTGGTGAATGTATTGGTGTCTTGTTTGAGTTCTGGAGGCTTGAAAGTGCCATGGCTTGTGCCATACCACGTTCCACTAAACGCAGAGGGAAGCTTCTTTCCCTTGAGCACACTAAGTGTAAGTGGTTGGCTTTTGAAAGACAGCCTGGCATCATGACCACAAGGGAAAAAAGTGGAACTAGCTTACACCAGACAGCTCTCTTCCTGACAGCATGGGAACTGTGGGGGTTTTAATTTCTCAAGTAGTAGGTATTTGCATTTGAACTTTGTTATAATTTGCTCCTAATTGGCTGCTCTTTGCCTGATGACATTGAACTCTGCCTGGGCATTTTGCTCCTCTTCTTTCTCTGGCTGATGTGCATGTAGTGTGTATTATCTTCTTGTCAAATAGTTATGGGGAAAAGGCAACAAACAATAGCTGTTGCTCTAGGAGATATGTAAGACTATAAACAAACAAAAAAAAATCAGGTAAGTGAGGCTTCTATACTGTTTTGTCAGAACTACCTGTCCTTAGTGACAGCTTCTGGAGCTCCAGCTTCCTGCAGGCTCTCAGATGTGTGAACGCTGCCGTTTGACAGCCTGGGAGTGGTCACACCACAGGAACACAGATGAAGTTTCCTGTTCTGTGGTTTATAAACTTTTTGTGTGCATTACAACTTTTACTACTGGATGAATTGCCAAATACAGAGTTTTGTCATATGGTTACAGAAAAGATGGTAATTCAGTTGCCTTGCACAGCTTTCGGCTGCTCAGTGAGTGACACCTCTGGCTAGTCTGACCCTTGGATTGCACCACACTCTCAATCTCTGCTACTGTATGCTAATGCCTAATTTTCCAACCTGATTTCACCTAGAAAAGAGCATGACTTTTTGCATCAGCTGTTTTGAGAAAGGAGGTTTTTAAAACAAAGGGACCATACCCCATTGGGCTCCCCAGGCTTTGGCGTTGTCACCAGCAGTGATTGCATGCTCAGGTGGCTCAGTGCTGATTTTGCAACTTGGCATTATTCTTAGGTGATCAAGGAGAAGGAGGATCCTCTGTTCTCTGTACCTGCTGCATAGCTCCTGAGTGGTGAAAAGACATCTTTCAGTGACATGCCTTTAGTGTTACAGTGCAGGTGGGAAAAGCGCTGGCTTTGTTTCAGAAGACAAAGGCCTGAATTCATTTACCAGCAGTGTAGGGAAGGAGGGTAGCAGAACAAGTAGCCTCAGGGGAGGTCCCCTTTTGAGGTAGGCAGCAATAACTCTGCCCTGTTTTGTCTGTTCCTCATTCGCTGCCCAAAAAGCAGAGCACCAGACAGGCTGCTGAGGAGCAGTTTAAGCTGCTGGTGCCCCCTGTTCATGCACATCTGCATTATTCCTGGCAAGCCACTCCTGCCTTTCCTGTTTTGAACTCTTGGGCTGCTTCTATTGCTAACAGTTCTCCCTTTCCCTTTCAGAGGTAGAGGGATATCAGATATTACCAAGGCTCTTTTCCTTGCAGGTAGCTTGTGACCTGAAATGACATGACGTTCCTAATGCCAGGATCTGCTTGGTGTTTCCTCAGCACACCTGCGGAGCTGTGCTGCAGGCTCTTTGCAGTGGCTCACTTTCAACTGTCATCTTTTTTACGTGTCTTTTCTGCTGGAAGGACTGTGGTGCAGCAATCTCTGCAGGATGGTCTTATCAAACCCTTCCCCTGTTTTCTCCACGGCTGTAGGTACGAAGACGCCTTGGTTCTGTTGCTGACAGAGGTGTTGAATCGGATCCAGTTCAGGTATAACCAGGCACAGCTGGAGGAGCTGGATGACGAGACACTGGATGATGATGTAAGGAGCAGAGTTGACCAAGGACAGCTGCAAGTCCAGATGTTAACTCTTGCACTGGTAACACCTAGAATGTCTTTACTTTGGAGTACGAGCTAGACAGCTACTCCTTCACTCCATTCTGTGTGGGGGTTGAGGTTTAAAGCAGCATGAAATGCTTTTAACAAAAGTGTACCTAATCACACTGACAGGGTATGACCTTTGTTTTTAACTTGGTTCTTATGGGGGGAAAAATGTAAATACTTAAGCTCTGATTCTCTGATTATTCATGCCTGGTTGCTTTGGAATTTAAATGCTGAAATATCTCTGGGACAAAAGCTTTAGGCTGTATGTACTGTTGGTGCTTTCATTTAAGCTTATTTCTCCTAAGTCAGTCCTGGTAAACATCATCTCAATGCTGATAAATGTAAAAGTGGAGTAGGTGACCAAAATGGATGGAGACCAGAGCACTGAAAGGGCAGGTTGTTCTGCATAATGAATGCTGGTCATCTGAGCAGTAACTGTGCTCTAGGAGTGACTGTTTGTGGCTTATTGCCCCAGGGAAATGTGTGCATGCCCAAAGCATGGGTTGGCAAAATTATTCTTCCTCAGGTGTCTGGCAGTGTATGAGAATCATAAGAGTAGTATATATCCACGTGTCTGCAAACACCAAGCTCTGGAAAGGAGCTGGCTAGTCCCAAGCACCAGTTAAGACCTACGAGTCTACAAAAAGCCACCTGTGTCCCTCTGGAAGTGCTGTGCTTACCTTGGTGTTTCTTCCCATAGCAGCAGACCGAGTGGCAGCGGTACTTGCGCCAGAGCTTGGAAGTGGTGGCAAAAGTCATGGAGCTCTTGCCAACTCATGCCTTCTCCACACTAGTAAGTAGTTACCCAGACCAAAAGTGCAATGTGAAAAGAGCACCAACTGCTGGGGTTTGTTACAAGCTGTTTGATAGAGGCCACAGTGCCAAACAAGTAGGGAGATTTGGTTTTGGATGCAAAAACTTGGCAAGGAGGAGACCAGAAATGGAAGGAAAAAGCTTGGGTTTTTTGGCTTTGTCAGATTTCTTGGTGTGTTTTCAAGAGGGCGCTTCAGTGAGCATCTGAGTCCTACTTGCTTGACACTGAGCTCTTCAGAAGTTCCCATCTTTCAAAGTGTAAATATTTGGCAGTGATCCTTCACTGCTGTTTATCTTGGCTTTTTTATGAGGAGGCAGCACAGTGAATTGCACAGATGAGTGTCATTAGGGTTTTAAGGAGAGTGAAATCTTTGTTTAAATGAAAGGCTACAGATGCTGAAGAGTGCCTCGGACAATTGGGAATTATACCTGCTAAACACAGATAAGTGCTGCTCTCCAGCTAGTGCCATGGCTACTGCTAGAATTAGTGGTGTAAAAGTTGCCTGGCTTTGTAGCACTGTAATGGTTTCTGAGGAGGACTGTTCTGAGGCACTGTAAGCCAGTGGAGCCCAAAATTCAGAGTAGTTGGGATGAGAAGAAAGGCAAGTATAGCAGTGGGATCTCAGAGCAAGCCTATGAATTCTGCTGAAGGTGCAGTGTACCTGGACCTCTGAACCATGTTCCCAAGAAGCAGAGAAAATGGAGCTGCTGCAGAGGCAGAAGATGCCTGAACTGCTTTTTTTTTTAATTGATATTTTAATTTAAGAAACATTCTGGCTGAGCTAAGCACTAGAAGCCTATTACTAGAAACTCTGAAGTGGTGGACAGAATAGTGTTCCTATGAAAGTAGAAGTTCCTCTGCAGCGTGGTGGCATGGCGTGAGTCAGCAAGAGGCAAACAAACAGAGCAGCTGTTTTGGTGAGCATAGGGGTCATATGGTGAAGAGCATGTGGCTTCCTTAAAGGAACACATTAACAGGAGGAAGACTTTCTGTTGTTTTTAAATAGTTCTCCTCCTGCAGTTATACAGAGATGCTCAACTGTTAATTAGGCACAGCCTGGTAGAAACTGGATCGTGAGTGCTTGCCTTGAGCCCTGGGTTTGTTGGGTTTTGTACACTGGGTAATCTGGGAGGTGCTCAAGCAGTTTGACATGCTTTTCACCACAGTCTCCAGTAGTGTTGGATGTGGTGGCTGGTGTATCACTAGCAAATAATGAAAATAGTGAGCAGCAGCTGCCATTACTCTGTCCCTGCTGGAAAATGAAAGGCTGCAGTTCCCTGTGCCGATGGGCGAGTGAACTTCCATAAAACCAACCACTTCCATGGGGTGGCTTTGCAAATAGAAATCAAGTAGAACTATGCCAGACTGAAAGGGCTGGAAAATACTCTTTCAGGTGGGATATCTGCAAGGAAAAGGTCAGTGTGCAGTTTTGTCCTGAATGTATACAAATGCATTCGGGCACAAGGCAAATAACCCCCAGCAGACACCACTGAAGTACCTTGGCTGGCCAGGTGCTGCTTGGGCAGCTTTTTGGTCTGTTTATAACACTCCCCTGTGGCAGTGTAACCTGTTGCTCAGCTGAAGTGTCAGCAGGATCAGGCATGTCTGAGGCTAACTCGCCATTCCCAGACCAGGATGAATGGCTGCAGTGTTTGCCCCCTTGGCTGTTTTCCTTACGAGGCTTCAGCCATCCTTGCAGCCTGCAGCTTGCTGGGAGTGCTGCAGTGCTTCCCTTCTGCACTCTGTAGCAGAGGCACTGGACTCTTCTTTGATTGAATAATGTCTTGCTACCTGCATTTTGAGAAGCTGATGCTTATGGGTGAGGTGGATGCAGTGCAAGCTTCTTGCATTCTGGGCTCTGCCTCTTCCCTGCTCTGTTTGGTCTGGGTTGTACATCCACCTGTGTATTCATACTGGTGGCATGCTGGGCCATCACTTACACTTTTCAGACCACGATGTAGTGAGTCTGATTGCTGGTATTTGTGGGAAGAGGAGAGCTACCACAGAGAAGTGCCTCAGGGTGATGATCTCTGTAGTTTTCATGACAGCTGTTAAGACATGAGAAGCTGTGATGTGCAGGATCATCCCAGAGCCTCACAACTTTCTTGTTCTCCAGACATCTTTTTGAAGGCACTAGGGAGAAATAAGAAAACTGTGCACTAACCAAGTAATTAGTAGTTGGGTGTTAACTGTCTGCCAAGCCCCCAAATCACCCTCATTTCTTGTCTCTTCTAGTTTCCAGTTCTGCAGGATAACTTGGAAGTGTACCTGGGACTCCAGCAGTTTGTGGTCACTTCAGGAACAGGTAATAAGCACCATCCAGCACTGTGGTACTCACCCTTTGGGTAGCTGATTGCAAAAACACTCTAGACCTGCTTTGGTGTTGCTGCTTCCCTATTCCATTGAGGATCTGAACACGTGTGGTGTCTAATGGCTCAGCTCAAAACTCCCAATAGCAGACAAATTTAATAATGTGATTTACTTTTTTATTGGTATGGTTCTTCCTTATCCTGGTACTTGAAGTGAAGGTACTATCTGTGTTAAGAACAAATATGCATCATCAAATACTACAGTACCATGGAGGGATAATGGTTACTTTTTTTCTCCCACTAAAACTTTTTCCAAGGAAGGTTGTGCTCCTGCTTGCTTTGGGCTCAAATCTGGTGTCAAGTTGTCCACTGTAAGAGCATATTTATTTAGGCTTGAATTAAAAACATTGTAGGTCAATGAGAAGATGAAGTATTTAGGATGTAGTAGTAGTTTCTGAAGACTTATCTCAATGGCATTTCAGGAGCTTTCATGTGTAAAGCAATTCACAAAGATACCAGTGCTCTCAACTGATCAAAAAGCATGAATGTAGCTTTGTTGCTGCTTCCTGAGAAATAAGGAAAGTAGTAATAGTGAGATCTGTGTGAGAGGAGATCATAGCTAGGGTTATAGTTAAGCTTTCTGGTATGACCAGTAAAGGAATCTGTAACATCAGTACTGCTGTATGCATCAGAATCTGTATCAGAAGCTGTTGTGGACTGGCTGTTTAGCTGACAGATCAGAAATGCAGCTCAGATTCAGAACTGGGTGGTAGTTTGCTGGTACTGATGGTACAAAATGGCAATCTTGGTGCTGAAAACTTAATCCAAGATTAAATATGGGCAGTGCAAAGAAAACCAGATTTTCTTTGAAACGTGGTGTTGCAGAACATGTTTGCTCTTTTAGTAAAAGTTCTGGAATGTTTGGAGACAGGTATACACAACCCAGAGGTAGGACAGTTGCATTAGGTGACAAGACTGGCAAACCTGGTTATCTGTGTGTTTCCTAGACCTGAGAAACATGAAGGCAAATAACCACACCACACATTGAAAGCAAATAACACTCTTGTTCCAAATAAGCTTCTGCTACTGGAACATTTACTGCACTGTAGCCAGCAGAGGGAGTGTGAGTAATGACCCACAGAGTTGGGATGGCTTTTTGGTGTTAACAGATAACCAGAAAGGCTCCTGTTTATATAGGTATTAGTACCAAATAGAAGAAGAAAAATGTGTAAAAGGCTGAAATGGTTGGTAACATCTGTTTCAGCCTTTAAAGAGGAATTTGAAGTGCAACAGTTGGAACAGTTGAACTTGTCTTACTCCGTCTAAGTATTTCAGGCACTTGGACAGTGCCTCGATTTGAACTGTGACCCACTGCCGAGCTCATTTAAGAGGAATGCTTGTAATGTGATTAGAATAAACTTTGCATTTCCTGTAGCTTTGTAATTAGGTTTCCCATCCCCAAAAGCTGTATTTATTAGTCATAAGGTTACGTGGCTTTTTTCTTGCACGACGTTTTTAAAGTATGAGTTTTCATACTGCTGGGCTCTTAGTCAGTGGCTATTAGCAAAGTGGTTATTTACACTCAGGTCTCTTGGCTTCATTGCTAATGAGCCATAATGTCATTTCAGGTCACAGGCTGAACATCACTGCAGAGAATGATTGCCGCCGTTTGCACTGCTCCTTGAGGGACCTGAGCTCCTTGCTGCAGGCCGTTGGTCGTTTAGCAGAGTACTTCATTGGGGATGTGTTTGCTGCCAGGTTCAACGATGCTCTTACAGTGGTGGAGAGGTAGGTGAGAGGGCGGGGAGTTTGCTGTCCCTTCACCAGTACAAGGTGTCACAAGCAATTGTCACCACTGCAGAGAGTGTGAAAACCAAGGTTTCTTTCTGCCTCCCCTGGTTATGTTTAATTTAGATACAAAGAACACAATGGCCAGAACCTTAATTGTTACATTCATCAGTGCTAAGTTTCCCAGATGGCTTTCTAAATCTTTAACCAAGGAAATAACTAATGGGAAGGATTAAATAAAATTAGTCGCTTGAAAAGATTGAGGTGCTTGTTCTCCTGCATTTGCATTTGTGATGCAATGCAATGACATGATATGTAGAGTTTGATTGCTTCACAGATATATCTCTTAGAGCTAAATTGCCAAAATCTCTTTTCCTAAATGAGAAGACCTGTGAAAACTGAAAGGCAGATGTCATTCGATTCTTCCTTTCCAAGAAACATAATCAGCCTGCAAATGGCAGAATTTCGGGGCTTTACACAGCTGCCTCGGTTATGATTTTTCATTTTCATGCAGCAATACCTTGTTCCATCTTATTACAAACAGAAATAAGCTCTAAATTACTTTCAACTAAATGGTCTAAATCTTGTCTACATATTAGCTAAATATTGACATGGGCTTGTGAAGATGTGCGTTCAGATCAAGTGTTGCAGTGCATTTGTACATCTGCTTGTCCATATTGGTCCCTTTACACTGCTGTATGTGTATTCCCTTCCAGGTTGGTAAAAGTAACGCTGTATGGATCCCAGATTAAACTGTACAACATCGAAACTGCAGTCCCATCTGTATTGAAACCTGACCTTATCGATGTGTGAGTATGAGGGAGACACTGTGAATTACAAACTCCAAATTTGGTGCCTACAGGGAGTGAAGGAGTTGTTAGATCTCCTCGGTCTGGTGCTCTAGCCTTGGACCACTAATTCCCCAAATTGTACTGAGGTTATTTAAAGAAAAATACATTTGAGAAGTAAAAATGCCCTTTCTATTGACTCTAAGAGCAGGCTGTTACTCTGCCCTGTACTAATGGCTGTGAAAGCTTAGTTCTTTTGCAGTGTAATTGAATGGTAAAATAAATGTTACAAGAGTGGTATCTTAAGAAATGGATCCACTGTCAGTATGTAGTTCCAGTTTATGGATTTTTTTGCTACC
Source organism: Aegotheles bennettii (assembly GCA_013398125.1). Classification (NCBI taxonomy): domain Eukaryota; kingdom Metazoa; phylum Chordata; class Aves; order Caprimulgiformes; family Aegothelidae; genus Aegotheles; species Aegotheles bennettii. Next base: position 14,816 of record VZRW01009963.1, on the reverse strand, counting down.
AAAGTCAGATCTGTGGCTCAGGTAAAAGATGTTTTTCTTAGCCAAGGACTCAAACCCCTGTACTTGCAAGACAAATGTGTGCCTTCCAGCTATGCAAGCCACTTCTGAAACAAATGAATGCCTTCGATCCAGGAGTTGACATTAAGCGTGAAATCTTGATGCTGCTAGTAATGGAACCCCCCTCTGACAGCCTTTCAGAGACCCTCCATCCTTCATGTGGTGTAGCACAAATCTGTTTCCTGCCAGCCAGTGTTTTGTGGGCAGAGTTTAGGGTTGTCCTTTCGAACACAACAAGTGTTTGTTCTAGTTTGTGATTGCATGTGTAGCAGCTCCTTGAAAACCCACACTAGGTTTCATCACATAGTTCCCTGGACGACTCCTAATCATCCAAAATTTCTAGTACTGAGTTTTGTGCAGATTATGTTCTTTTAACAGTCTCTTTCCTGATTTAAAATAACGTGGGATGTTTTTTTCTCATAGTGAGGGCTTTTCATCCTTTCCTCTGTTCAATGCCCCTGAAGAAACCTGTGATCCATTTTCTTATGCTAGCCTGGCAAAGGTACATTGCCAAACACCTGGAGGACACCCATCTGTGTGGTCCCAAAGAAATATCCTGACTCAAAAGCCTTACATGGCTCTGTGCTAAAAGTATAATTATGAAGTGTGGTTATAATTTGACTTTAGGGAGTACCTTTGGCTTAATACTTAATACTTTGTTCAGTGATGAGTCCAGTTACAGGACACCTTTAAATATGCCTTGAATGTACAAGGTCCAGGACAAAAAAAAAAGAAATAAACAATTTTTAAAGAAAAAGCTGCCAGCTTTGTCTGAGAACACCAATATTCTTTCCTGCTGTCCTGTCCAAACTACCCACCATGCTCGGGGCTCATGCCCTTCTGCAGCTCTCCTGTGAGCCTGCCTTTGGTCCCATGGACACACCTTAACCCTTGCTCTGCTCCTTCACAGCCACGCTCAGTCCCTGGCAGCCCTGCAGGCCTACGCACACTGGCTGGCACAGTTCTACAGCGAGGTTCACCGGCAGAACCCGGAGCAGTTCATCTCGCTGGTCTCCACCACACTGGAGGCAATCACACCCCTCATCAGCTCAAAGGTACCTGTGGTGTTGCTGGGCTCTGTCTAGAGCAGGAGACCCTCATGTGGCAGTGCTGGTGTGTTTTAGCAGTCTGCTCTGGACCACACTGCGGGTCCTCATGGGAGTCAGTCAGAGCTGGACGTCTGTCTGTCTGACAGAGGCACAGCAAATGTCTCATGCAAGGTTAGACCAAGAGCAGTTCAAGTAGCACTGTACATCAAGCTAATAAACAGCTTATAGGCATTTAAATTCAGTCTAATGGCTTGGAAGTGGGGTAGTTTCTCTATTCCACAGTACTAAGGGCACAAACCTGTGCTCTCAGTGGCAGATAAATACTAGAAGCCATCTAGTTTATAAAAACACAATGGTGGCTGCTCGCTGTGCTGTCTGACACCAGTGCTGCCCCATCTGGGTCTGTGGTGGTGTGACTGGGCAGCCTGACCTCCCTCTCTTCCAGGTGCAGGAGAAGCTGCTGCTGTCTGCGTGCCACCTGCTCGTCTCCTTAGCCACCACGGTGCGCCCCGTGTTCCTGATCAGCATCCCAGCAGTCCAGAAGGTGTTCAACAGGATCACGGACACTTCTGCTCAGCGGCTGCCTGATAAGGTGATTTGTCTCAAACATGAAGGATGTCAGTTGGGTGTCCTTGGGAAGCTGTGCCTCTGTTCTTACTGCAGTGAGGTATAACCTAAAAAAAAGGGAAGGGGGGTGTAGGTGCCAGCAGTTACCTCTGTCCTGTGCATATCCAGGAATCCCAGTGATGGTTTGTCAGTAATGATATATTTCAAGCAACAGCATAAGGAGGAAAACATCATTCCACCTCTTGGATCTTACTCCTTTCTCATTTGCTGACACAGTCCCTGACTGTGCTGTGCTTACAGCACAGGGGTGTTGATTTTGACATACAGGAAGAGTTTTCTGTGAAACTTATGTTAGTGTTCCACATTCCTCACTCCAAGTTAGTGTTTCTATTGCACAAGTACTGAAAAGCCCCAGTGGAGGTTGGGATGTGGTTGTACCATGTGCTGGTGTGGAGGCATGAAGTGCTGTACGAGCTTAGTGTGTAAACCAGGCAAGGAGTCGTGGGTGTGGTGTCATCTTTGTTTGGTGAATATGAAGAACAGAGATTTAGCACTGCAGGGAAGGGCTGGCAGAGCTGGGAGCTGGTTCCAGCCCATCAGTGATGGGGCTTTGCTTCTTGCTCACCTTGCAGAGCTACTCTGGTTTTCACTTGGGCTCACCTTCTGCTCTCCTCAGCGAGCACTGCTGATGTCTTAGACAGCCATAAAAAGTCATTTCTCTTTGGGTTGTGCTCTAGCAAAAACTGAATTGCAAACACGGACAAACTTTGTCTCTTTCCTCTCTTTCATTGCTTCCAGGCCCAGGTGTTGGTGTGCAGAGCACTGTCGAATGTATTGTTGCTGCCCTGGCCAAACCTTCCAGAGAGTGAGCAGCAGTGGGCAGTTCGCTCCACCAACCACGCCAGCCTAATCTCTGCCCTCACGAGAGAATACCGCCAATTAAAGTCCAATGCCATCCTGCCCCAGAGGAAGGTGCAGCTGGAGGACAGTAAGTACCAGGTTTCTCGGTGTGTGCTGTCTCCTGGCAGCTGCAGTGCAAGCTGAGGTGTTGCTAAGATGTTTTTCTGATAATAATTTTGGCTGAGAAGCTGTATTTAGCATATGGGGAGGGCAGGAAAGGAGCAATTTGTGTTTTCTTCCTTTTCTTAGAGGCATTTCTGTGGGTGTGTGCAGGGCAGTCTCACCCCAGGTTGCCTGTAAACTCTTCCATCAAAGTCACACAGGGAAGGTGGGACCAAGTTTGTGATCAAACTTGGAATATCAGTGATTGCATTAGGAATACTTAACAGCCTGATGCTGGTACTACCACACTCTAGCATTAGAAACATTGGCTGGAGTCAGCATTAATGAAGCCTATGCTTATAAAAACTCAAGTGGAAAACAAGAATTTCTTTAGGACTTGGGAAGTAATGTCAAGCGTGTGTGCGTGTAGAAGCAGAGCCCTGAACTGATGGGGTCCAGGGACCTTTGGAAGTTTCTGTGGGTGTTTTGGGATTGCTTTTGGGGGTGGGTGTTTTTGGGTTTGTGGTTGTTGGTTTTTTTAATCACTTTAAAAATTGTTTATAAGTATGCAGTGTTACAGCTGCTGACAGTTCTGACCTGGTGTGCAGGGAGGGAGCAGGGGTGAGAGTGGTTTGCTCCTCATGAAGAGTCTCAGCAGACTGCTCACATGGGTTGAATTGAGCCAGTTAAGTTCTCCCACCATTTGGGTTAGCTTACACAGTGGTTGTGTATCACTCCAGTTGTTACTTCCTGAAACAGAAATCTCCAGGATATTTTGCTGTCATAGTGTGAGGCTTTTTTTCTTGGCTACTCTTTCTTTAGCCTATTGTCAATAATATTGTTTAGAGCTCCCCTCAGCCTCTGCACCCAAGTAGTTGAGCAGTGGGTGCACCTGTAGGGCAGTAGATGTGTATAACTTCAGAAATCGAGTGGCCACAGTGACCTGATTGAACCTGTTTAAATGTTTAAAATGTGAACGTGTACTTGGGAACATTTTTTACTCCAGCCTGGGTTTGGTGTATGTGTTGCCCTGTAGGTTGTTTTAGTTACTCTGTGTGTGTGAAGTTGACTTCACTTTGTTTCTTGCCTCTGATTAGTACTTTTGATACCTGCAGGAAGTCTCACCTCTCTTATTTTGCAGCCAAAGTGATCATCCATCAGACACTCAGCGTTTTAGAAGATATTGTAGAAAGTATTTCTGGAGAATCCACCAAGTCTCGCCAGATCTGTTATCAGTCGCTGCAAGAATCCGTGCAGGTCTCACTAGCCCTCTTCCCAGCTTTCATTCATCAGTCAGGTATAACCATAGGACAGGCTTTAATGCTGTGAGTAGCTTTATGACCTACTGATAACACCCAAAGTCCACCAGTGTGGTGTGAAGTGTGTGGGTTTGCTGTGCCTAAGTGTGATGGGAGTCTGTGCTTCTGGCTGGGCTGGAGCAGAGCAGGAGAGGGAGATCATCTGCCATCCAGGATACAGGCACAAAGCTTTGTCACCTTCCAGAAGATGGAGATGCCTTGTGCTGTGTTCAGTTGTGAAACGAGAATGGAGCTGATCATGAGCACAAAAAAAACGCTTTAAAATCCCGTCTGGTGGCTATGTTTGCCATTTACATTCTCTCCAGAAGACAAAGAGGAGTAGATCAGATTAGGTCAAATTATGTGAGTGGGCTTTTTCCCCTGTAAAGGAAAGGCTCCTGAGATGTAACCAGAACTGTTGCTGGACAGTCTTGTGGCCAGCAACTTACATCTTGCATCACATCAGGGTAGCTCGAATGCTCAGGGCTACAGCAACTTCTGTAGTGAAGAGCAAGGCGTCCCAGGGTGACCTTTGGAGCTAGATGGGGTTTCCTCAGTGAAGCAGGCACAGGGGGAGGTGAAACAAAGCTGAAATGCTGAGAGAATCCAAGACAGCAAGCTGATGCTGTGACTCCAGTGGAGTGTCGTGTTCAGACCAGGCTAGCAGCCTCCTGTGGTGGCTGTTTCCTGGCTGTATGAAGGAGGAGCTGAGCAGCTTCAGCTTACTGTGGTTATTCCCTTAGTACTGATGAAGAATTAGCAGTGCTGCTGATCAGCTGACTGTGTAACCATGCACTGAAGGTGTCTCCTGAAGTTAGAAGGGTCTTTTCAGTTCCTGCCAAAAAAACCCCTGTAGCTGTGTTGTATTTCCTTGTGTTTCCTGTTAACCCTGTACAAGCAGTGAGCAACTGGAGATGAGCCCAGACCATCTCCAGAGCTTTCTGTGTGATCACACCAGACTAAGGGTCTTGCTGATGGCATTGTATTTGTTCTGAGTTTTTGGTGCTGGCTCTGCTTGTCATCCCTGGTGGTTTTCAGAAATGGATGAACAATCTTTAAGCCCTGCAGTACTGGCTCTTGGATTTAGTTTCTAATGGCAACCCTGCTGCTAAATTTCCAAGAGTAAATGGGGTTTTCTGTACAGGAGGAGCAAATCTGACATAAAAGACTTGCTGATGCACTTGAATGTTAACTTAACTTGTTCTCTTTGCTTTCATGTTCTTAGATGTGACGGATGAGATGCTGAGCTTCTTCCTCACTCTGTTTCAAGGACTGAGGGTGCAGATGGGAGTGCCTTTCACTGAGCAGATCATACAGACCTTTCTAAACATGTTCACCAGGTATTGTCCCACATTGGTCACTTCTTTCTTATCCCTGGGGGTAATTTATCTTGGTAAACTGCTCACACAACAGGTCCTTGTCCCTAAAGAGCATAATGTTTCCAACCTCTTTGTGTCCAGACTCATGTCCCAGGGCTAAAGTCTGAGGAAAATGTTTCCACGTCTGAAGTCGCCCAGCCCATGCACATCAACCACACAGGCCACTGTGCAATTTCAGCTCTCCCATGGGCTTTCTGGAAGTGTGTGATATGAATTAGAATCTCACATTGCCTGTCAGCTCCTACCCAAGATCTGAGGGTACCCCAGCAATCTCTCAGGCTTTTGTTGGGGAAGGGTTCTATCAAAATCAAGGTCCCTTCTATGTCTGACATACTTGGTCTGTTAGTTGAGGGAGTTGGGGCACTGCCTGCTTTCCCCTAAATGAGATGAGCACGTGGCTCTCTGGGAAGGTTCCTATGCAGTGACTTTGTTTTTGTCATAGGGAGCAGTTGGCAGAGAGCATCCTCCATGAGGGCAGCACTGGCTGCCGGGTGGTGGAGAAGTTCCTGAAAATACTTCAAGTGGTGGTACAAGAGCCAGGCCAAGTGTTCAAGCCTTTTCTCCCCAGCGTCATCTCACTGTGCATGGAGCAGGTCTACCCCATCATTGCCGAGGTAGGGCTGCTCTCACACGGGGTGGAGGAAGGGGGTGGTGGGAAGGGAAGGTGTTACTGGGCGGTGTGGGAGAAATCAAGCTTTTTGCTTCCGAAGAGCTGTAAATGTCAGTCCCTGTGTGGGGAAAACTGGGTGACTAGGCAGTGGGAATTGGGAGCAGCGTGGGTGGAGGATTTTGTCAGGAATTGTCAGAGGGTAAAATTACAGATCTGCTCAAAGCAGGAAGTAAAACTCAAAACTTGATGTGTTCTTAACGTGATCCAGCAGTTGCAGAGTTTGGTGCCTTCCTTAGGAGAAAATGCTTTGATGCTCTGGTACCGTGGCTGCAAAGCACTGCCGTGGGTGGCTGCCTGGCAGGGAGCTGTTGGGGTGGGATCCAGGGGATGGGTGGGATTCCAGCACAGGAGCCTGCTCTGAGTTGGTTGTTCTCCTCTCCTCCTAGCGCTCATCTCCTGATGTGAAAGCAGAGTTGTTCGAGCTGCTTTTCCGCATCCTCCACCATAACTGGCGGTACTTCTTCAAGTCCAGTGTGCTGGCGAGTGTCCAAAGAGGAGTAGCAGAAGAGCAGATGGAGAATGAAGCTCAGTTCAGTGCCATTATGCAGGTAACTCAGCTGCTCCTGCAGCTGCCCAGGATGCTTTCTGCAATGGAGCACACGCTGCTTGTGGCAGTGCATTAAACATGGGTCTGGAGTGAGGTCTTGCCAGCAGGAACTGCAGAAAATCAGAGTGCTTGTAGAGTGGTCTTGCTGATGTGCTCACAAGTGCTGGGGAGCAAGCAGTGAGGAAGGAATGTTAATTCCTTCCCATGTCTCATCCTGCATCTGGACCTAAAAACACATTACTGACTCTGACCCATTTATTTCTGTTACGAGTCTTGTGGTTAGCACTGGGACAAATTGTCAGATCAGGAGGGTTTTCCTGGGGTCAAGATGTCTTCTGGTTTATATGGACTTGTTCTATACTATACCATTGGATCTGGTAGAGAAGGTCAGTGGCGTGATATCCTATAGGCTTTGGGCTGGGGGATGGAAAAGGCAGAGGCAGGGTGCCAGTTTTAAGAAGAACAGCCTGTATTTCACACGTGACTTAGGTCAGAGCTGGCCATGTGAGTTCCCATGCAGTTCCTAGATGTCAGAACAGTCTCCAAAACAGGTAGTGAAACCCAAAAGGAAATCAAAAAATCAGCCTCCTAATCTGTGATCAGAGTCCCTGGTGTGGGGCCCTCCAGCCCAGGTCAGTGTAAACAGAAGCATGTTTGCACCAAGCTCTGCGACCTCAGGGCAGGGCTTGCCCCTGCGAGGGCAGTGAACGCCAGAGCAGAGAGCTGTGTGCTTGGACCTCAGGTGGGAGGACTTTTTGCAGAGCTGCCCCATTGTGGAGTGCTTGTGGAGACCACGTTCTTTCTGATACACATGTGAGGAGGCAGCTCTTGCACCAACAGGAACTGTCTTGGTGTTTCTCGCTGGCCTTTCCTTATCTTAGCATCTTCTCATGGGAATGAGGCCCGAGCTGGTCTCTGTGCAGAGCTGTCCAAGCATCTCTCTCACCTGTAGCAGTGTGACACTTCCCAACTCACCCGAGTGCCTTGTTTTGGCAGATCCTTACACAGTAATCTCAGTATTAACTTCAGGATGGTTGACAATACCAAACTACTTACTGTACAGCTTGGCTCCTGTTCTTTTGATGCAAAATTCTTATTTAATGTTCTGTAGATGTTCTCCACACAGCCAGTGTTGTGTGTTGAGGATATGAATTGTTGTGTGCTGGCTTCCTCAGGAGATCCAAGTCCAGAACTGGCTCAGTCTTGAAGGGACTTGGCCCTTTTTTGTCAGTTTAACAATAAATAGCTCAGGGAATAAACTCTTCGGTCCATGATGCCTTGAAGCAGCAGCTGGTAAAATTCTGCTGCCTGTCTCTGTACAGTGTTTCAGAGGAGCTCAGGGTGTAGAAGATGTTTTGTCACAAGTCTGTGCAGGCCTACCAGGCTAGCTCAGTGGGGTCAGGCAGATTTTGTTCCTAGGCTCTTTCCTGCTTCTGTGATGCCCAGGGCAGCCTCCCAGCTCTGACTTCTTCCTGATTTAGTGCAGTAACATGTTCAACACATCTGCTGCTCACCTTGGTCTCTTAGATGAGAACAAAACCTGTGTGCATGTTCTGATTTGGTTTGTGCTCGCTGCACTGCCTTAGGTGGCATCTCTGAGAAGCAGCCGAATCCTTCACGAGCAGAATGCCTGCCAAGGGAGCTCTGCTCAGCATCTGCCTTCCTCTTCCGTTCAAACCTGACCCACCTGCTCCCAACAGATCCAGCTTAGGAAGTCTTCTGCAAGGATACGACCATGTTTCCACTGAAATGTCTTGACCTGGCAGCCACATGTTCTCTGCCTCTCTTATTAGTTTGCACTGAGAAGCAGCAGAGGCTCCCAGGGGTTCTGGTGTCAGGGTGGAGATGTTCTGCCTGGCAGGTCTGATGTTCACTGTGATCTCCATTCTGCTTTGCAGGCGTTTGGCCAGTCCTTCCTGCAGCCCGACATTCACCTGTTCAAGCAGAATCTCTTCTACTTGGAGACGCTGAACACCAAGCAGAAGCTGTACCACAAGGTGGGTCCTGGTTGATCAGTGCACATTCTGTGCATGGTGCTCTTCTGAGACTTGTTTGAAACTGCTCAGAAGCTGAAGGTCAGCATTTGGGGGGCTTTTATGCTGCAACCTTTGCTTCCTGTGATCCTGATGGATTGGTTGCTGGTCAGAGTGGTGTTACCACCTCCCTGATACTTCTGCAGTGGGCACAGGAGGGATCCCAGCTCGTAGTCATTCAAAGAAAAGCCTTGATGTGTGCCCTCCTGTGACAATGAACACACACAGTGATGGTGCAGTTTGTCTGAGGAAACAGAAATTGGGATCATCAGTTGGTTGAGTCCTTCCATCATTCTCATCTAGGTCAGCCTCGGTATCTCATCTAGGTATCTATTATTTACAGTTGGTCACTGCCAGGTGGTTGTCCATCACTGTCACGTAGGACCCATCCTCCAGACCCTCTAATTTAGACCTTTTAGCTGCTGTCGTGAAGGATTAGAGCTGGAATGCAGGGTCTTGCCCTCCTGGTTAGCCTGTGAAAGCAGAGCTTTCAAGTTTGCATCTGTGGTCACAGTTGAAGGACAGCCTGTCACATTAACAGCTGCCTGCTGCAGCCTTGCAGCCAGCCAGCCAGATGCCCTTGCTTTCCTGAGCCCTGTGTGGGGCTAAAACTGGCTGGAGTTAGAATGGGACTTGGTGCTGTTCCAGTGCTTAAAACTTGGGTCGGATGCACGAGGTAAGTGTGGCCAAATTCCTCGTTAACTTCAAAGCTGATATTATTCTAGCTGTTTGTAGATTGGAAAATTATCTCTGTGCTCACAAGAGCCTGCAGCCCCTGCTGGGATAGCTGAGAAGCTGCTGGTGTTGAAGTGGTCCTGTGCTGGCTGCTGTGGTCCCTCTTGTGGGAAGATGGCTGGTGTGAAGCCACCTAACAGTGTGCTTCTCTCCTTGTGCAGAAGATCTTCCGGACAACCATGCTGTTCCAGTTTGTGAATGTGTTACTTCAGGTGCTTGTCCACAAGTCACACGACCTGTTGCAGGAGGAGATTGGCATTGCCACCTACAATATGGCCTCAGTGGACTTTGATGGCTTCTACTCAGCCTTTCTCCCAGAGTTCCTGGCCAGTTGTGATGGTGTGGACTCGAACCAGAAAAACGTGCTGGGAAGGAATTTCAAAATGGACAGGGTAAGAAGGGGAAATGCTGCACCAGAGGGACAGTGTCCCCAGGATGCACAGTGGGTTTCTCCTAGAACATGCTGGCAGACAGCCCTGAGCTTCTCGGGGAAGTGTCTGGAGGCAGTGTCTCTTTTGTTCCAAACATTTCCATTCCCAGCAACCTCTAGCCAAGGGTTTTCTGCTGTAGGCAGCAGAACTGCCCTCTCATCTCTTGGACTGCTGAATGCTGTGGGACTTAGGGAATATATTTCCTGGAGGAAGTTTTCATAGGGGTAGACTGACATTTTCTAGAGTGGGACACTCAGATCCTTGCCAAAATCTTGCTCCAGCTGCTGGCCAGATGTTTGAGGGTTACAGTGAAGATGACAGCAGAGTAGCTGCAATGGCTCACAGTTCTTTCAAACTCTTCATTTGAGTGTGGAACAAATGGGGGTATGTTGTAACCTTGTGCAATGTCATGGCAGTGCAGCAGGTCATGGTTTCCATCTGCTTGAATCTTGCTTGTCTGTTGAGTGCTTCCTTTCCCATGGGAGATGGAAGGGATTCAAAACCAAGGGGTGAGGGTAGGAAAGGAGCCTTGGGAGGATCGCAGGCTCTTGTTATGGGGAACGTGGCACCCAGCAGTCGTGGCAGGAATGCAGTGAGCAATTGCCACTGCAGATGGCCATGCTGTGACTGTTTGTGTAGCACCTGCCTGCAAGCTGAGAAGCTGGTGCTGTGAACCAAGCCCAGATCTCTGTAGCCAGCTCTGCCTGGAGCAGCTCTGGAGCCGTCTCCGCTCCCTGTCTCCAGGACCTTTGGGGTCTCCTGGGCTCCGGGACCTTTGGGGTCTCCTGGGCTCCAGGACCTTGGGGGGTCTCCTGGGCTCAGGCTCTGGAGGAAGGGGTCTGTTGTTCTCATGTGTGAGTACCCCTGGGTGTTGGCTTCTCGGTTCCCCTCTGCTCTCCGCGGTGCCGGTGCCTGTCAATATTCCTGTTTGCAGTGCAATGTGGTGTTTGATCTTTTCCAGGATCTGCCATCGTTTACCCAGAATGTGCACAGACTGGTGAACGACCTGCGTTACTACAGACTCTGCAATGACAGTTTGCCCCCTGGAACTGTGAAACTATAGTTACTGCACTGGACTTGTGTTTTGATCACTGTAGGGAACGGATCCATGTTTCGTTTTGCAACCACCTCCTCTCCCCCCTGGTTCTCTCAGTACTGCAGGACGCCGTGTCTTGCACCTGGGCACATCTTCTCGGATTCACGCACCACGCTTCCTTTGTTTTTCTCCTCTCCCAACCCAAAGGCCCCCAGCTGGAGTCAGCACTGTCTGCAGGATGTGTCTTAACGCCCAACCGCCGGGCACCTCACCCGTATGGAGAGTCCCCTTGCTGGGCTTAGGTTCTAACGTGGCACTTTGCTGCATCCAGAGATTTCTGTGGAGTCGTCTTGAGACATCATTTATGTATCAAACATGAGGCAGAAGCGCCAAAGACTACTTCAGACATTCGTACCTTCGTGTCATTCCACCTTCCTGCCCCTGCCCAGCTCTCCGAGGAGGAGTCTCATCATGTTTGGGACTGTTTTGGCACTTCTGTCACTCCCTTTGTTTTTAAATTGCCTTGAAAACCTCCCTGCTGTCTGTGGGGATTAGAGACTTTTTGGGTTTTTTTTAAACGTTTTCTCATCATTCCATTGTGATACTAAAACAACATGCTTAATGGAAATAAAGTGCTTACTTTGTTGTTTTAAGTAACTTGTAACTTGGTTTACTTGGCTGTCGCCAAGCCCTTCTACTGGATGAAAATGTGTTTTGCAGCCTCCTCCATGCTCAGGCTGGAGAAGCAGCAGCTGCCTGCACTGCCTGTGCTGTGCCTGGGGTGCAGGAATACCCTGCCCAGGCTCCCAACCAGGCTGACAGCTCCCAAAAGTGCTGCCCTGAGCTGCTGCAGATCAGTGTTGGCTGCTTTCTCCACTCTCCCCCTGTTGTGTTTGCCACCCATGTTCCCTGGTGTTTTCTGTCTCAGGTGTGGTGGGCTGTTCGTTCCCTCCAGCACACTGTTGTCCCAAGTGATCAAGTGCTGCCTGCAGGAAGAAAGCTCCTGATGTTCACGGTGTTACAACAGAGGAGACCAGAGCTGAAGGCCAACCACTGGCTGGAATTGACTCAGTAGTGGCACCTGAGCATAAGATTAAAATCCCAGAATCCCAGACTGGTTTGGGTGGGAAGGGACCTTAAAGCTCACCCAGTGCCACCCCCTGCCATGGGCAGGGACACCTCCCACCACACCAGG
>VZRW01009962.1:20779-83937 GCA_013398125.1 Aegotheles bennettii | reverse complement strand
TGAAGTCCCCCATGAGGTCCAAGAGCTTGTGAACGTGAGGCCACTCCTATCTGATTATAAAGGGCCTCATTTGCTCACTGTTCCTGGTCAGGTGGCCTGTAGCAGACCTCTACTGTAGTGCCCCCTGTCCCTTTCCTCCCTTTAATCCTGACCCATAAGCTCCTAGTTGGCTCCTCATCCATCCTCTGGTGGGATACTCGTGCACTCCATATACATACATATACATATTTATATATGTATATTATATATTACACATTATACAAATTATTTTTATATAGAATGTATTTTATCTATTCTAATATACATACAGATATATGTGCAAAGGTGTGGTTAGTAGATTCTCTCTGTTGTGATGAAGCAGACGTACTGTCACTGTGATAACTGTGATAAGGAGGTGGTGCATCGTTTCTGCCCAGGAAGAATTCAGCGCTTGTGAAAGGGATACATGTAAACATAACTTTTTGAAAATTAGTAGCATGTATATTAGTGAACATGAAAGCATCGCATACAAGTTGTGCAAAGCAACTTAATCTAAGTGGGGCCCAGCAGTAAAAAACAGAAGGTGTTTCTTCACCATATCACTGAGAGCTTCAGGTATTTCTCTGTGGCCCTCTGATTCTTAGCAGTTGTTCTTGGCCATCTGGCATTGCTTTCTTTTAGAGATTAAGAAAGTCTGAGCCGAGGGTTAGGAAAGCTTATAGTATTTAATTGTGTGGCGAGGATGATGATTTACACAGAATTCATCCTAAGTGCATAATATGTTTTGCAAAGGGACTGGGCAGCTACATATGTTAGTGGATTTAGTTTGCCTGCAAGAATATTTATGTGCAAACATAGGGAGATTGCAAAGTAGCCAATATAACTCTGCAGAAGAAATAAAATCCTGATTTTTGATTCTACAGATAGCAGCTTAATTGTCAAGAAAGGTAATCACCAAATACAAACATTAGGGTATATGTCTCTCTAGGGTAGATTTCGCTTCATTGGTTATGGGAGAAAAGGATTACAGTGATTATTTTCTAAAATGTTTCAGAAAATCGTACAGGCAAAAAATGGGAATCCTATAAAACATAAATTTTTAAAAGAAATTTCACTTGTGAAATTAGAATTTCATAGGGTACTAAAAGGGAAATTTTTAAGTGATAGGAATAAGTTATCTAAACTTCACTAGAGAACTTTGCAAGTAGACGGTGGTCATGGTTAAATTTTGGGTTGTTCTATTAATTTAATTAAGGTTAATGAATCTGCATACAGTGAAGCAGTTAGATTTTAGCATTGCTAAATTTTAATATAAAATGCATTTTATTAGGGGTGATATATGGCAAGATTATTAAATCTCTGATCTTCTGTGTTTCAGGAACACCTAAGGAAAAGCGAACTATAGTCATGAAGATCCTTAGTGTGGTTGCTTAAATTGTTTATATTCAAATTACTGCAGAAAATCTGATAGGAGTAATACCTATTTATTAATGGTATAATTTATAATGTATGGTTACAATTTATCTAAAGTAAATGGAGCCAAATTTACAAAATCAGATATTTAATATTCAGTTTTAAAGTCTATTTTGTAATAGGTTGGGCACATTTTCCTTTTGCTAAAACATAAGACTACAAGAGAAAAAGATGGGCTGGAAACTTGCTGGTACAGAAGTAGCAGCTCAAAGTCAAACAGCAAATTTTTTACTGATGCTGTGTTATTAAAATAATGGATCAAGACTATTGCTCCCAAAGAGTATTTTTCTACATTAATTGTCTAATTTAATTTTATAGTGGGAGTAATGAATATTTTTCCCTGTAGATTAAAACCAATGTTGCATGTTTGTCAGTGAGTGTACAGACAGTAGTTCAGTAGCCATGCAGGTCACTTTTACTGAAGTCTCTGATCAGACTAAAAGAAAGGGAACATATCCATTCTCTGGGTCTGGCTGCTTTCAGAGCTATTGCTACTGTGAAGCAGCTAAGAATTTTAGAATGATTTGTATAAGGTAATCCATACTGACTTATACCAAACTGGGATGTACACTATGATGCAGTTTAGTTTGAAATACCAAGCTTAACTGAACCTGTTGGACAGACAGTTAAGTCTTGTGAAGAGACTTTGTCCCTATGCATAACTGAAAATTAATCCCTGAGGTTTAAGAAAATCTCTGAAACGAGAACAAAATTGCTATCTACAGACAACTTAGAACAGGAAACACATTCAAATTCTCTTTTTTGTTGTTGTTCTGCCCCTGGCTGCATTATCTGATGTTCCCCATTTTCTGATACAGGGAATAATGGCAGGGAGAGCCAGTGAGTGACCCTGGGATGCTTGTCCCTTGACATAACAGCAGTATTTGCTTCTGTAGTATTTCGACTCCATGACGTAAGTCAGCAGTGCGGTGACGATCCCATGAGAAAGTAAGACTACTCAAAACCAAACAAACACCCAAAAACCAACCTGCCCCCAAACACACACCCCCAAAACAAACAAAAAAATGCCCCAAACCAAACAAAACAAGCAAGACAATGAAATCTGGAAAAAGCTAATGTTTTCAGTCACATTATCAGGAAGAATTCGGGTTTTGGTTTGTCTGGGAGGAGAAGGAAAGGCAATATTTAGTTCAAATGGGGTGGTGTAATTATGAATATGATGTAAATAAAGTCCACTGAAAAAACTGTATGATGACATTACAGAATAAAAGTAAAACTTTATTAGAGGCATAAGAGTAGTTTTAGTTTAAAATAATGAGGTTTGCTTCAGAGCTAAGTTAGACTGTTTAATCCAGGTGGCCAGGTGGTTTTAGGGTCTAAGCTATTGCGACTTGATAGGGAAGACATCCAATATGGCATTTTTCACAGTGTTTCTCTCACTAACTGCTCTTTGCTAGCTCCATGTTCTATTCAGGTTGTTTTATTTTCTTGGTGTGTTTATTTTTCTTTTTAATTATTTTTGTTTTCCATCAGTGTGAAAGTGTTTTTACTCGATCTGTAGGTAGGTGCGAGAGCCATTTGTGTCTGTATTTTAGATAAACGTTGAGTTGATTTATGACTCAAAAAGCAGATTTGTTGTGTACATGTGTTATAATGTAGCCTGCTGGACATAGTTTAATCATTTGTTTCTGAGAACATTTATAGTAATTGAAAGTGAGAAGCGGCATAAGAATTTCAAATTGGAAACCAAATTACTCCCCTTCAGCCCCCCCCGACTCCCATACTCTCAGTGTTAAATCTTTCTTTAAATATATGACTCCATTCCTCATAGCCTCTGGCTGCACGACCTTAAGCAAATTTTTTTAGCCTTCCATATCTCAATTCTCCTAACTTAAAAAAAATTATATCAACTTTAATAAAACAATGATTATAATTATGGGGTAGAATTATTGTTGTTAACTTTGAATAAGCTTAGTAACTGTAATGTTTCTTACTTACCTCTGGACTCCTAGACCCATACAGAACTTTTCAGTAAGCTGCTTTATTTGGCCTCTCTCAGCATGCTCCCTTTTTGTCTGTTCTTACTACCTGCCAAGTAAGTATGTCTGCAAGAGGCTGATCCAAAGGTGTATAACCTTCATGCGAGCAGAGGGTGAGCTTGTAGCTCTGTTATCTGGCTGTCCAAGGAGTCATCGAATTTTGCTTTTTTAAATGCTGCTGACACAGAAGAACCTGGATGGAAAAGATGGGAGAATGCAGTCTAATTTGTGGAAGGTAAAGTTCAGTTAATTGAGGTTTTGTTGTACATAAAGTTAGAATGTTCCTGATGGGCAGCCAAGTCATCACAGATAATATGGTATCCTTAGTAGTTCCTCTGTGTTTATCCCATATAATTAGTAAAGTCACCCACCCTTTCAGCAACTCCTGGAAACTGAATCAAAGGAGGAATTTTGCTGGCTATCTTTGGCTTTGCTTTAAATATCTTTAGGAATAAATAATCCTCACCTTCCAAACAAAATAAAGGGACCTAATATGGCTGAAGATGTGTTATTAAACAGTAAATGCTTGCTGAACTTGTTGGTGTGTCACATAAAACTTAATCATTTTAATATCACTTTACAGAAACTACTGTAGGCACTGAACTCAAAGCAATTTCACAATGTTCTAAAACAAATTAGCTTTAAATCAACTCAGATCTCTGTTCAGCTCAGTCCTTTGCTCCTTAGGAGCAATGCAAATTGCTGAATTTATCCAGCAGACATAACTGAACTTCCAAGTGTTTGCAAATTTGACTGGGAGGATTGTTCTTTCTTTTCTTGAGCTGGACCAAAGTTCACATGGCTGTCCAAACCTTTTTCACGTAACTACTCAATCTAGTGTAGCAGGGATTGTGAATATTCTCGGGACCTGCTGCCAGTTTGAATTTTAAAAGTCATTTGCAGCTCATCTTCACTAATGTCTCTCCAAACTTGGCACCATGGCCAATAGCTTTATCACTGCTCAGGTAATGCAGGCAGGGCTAGGTTTTCCCCAGGGTTACAATACGTTCAGGCAGTGTTTGTGGTTGTCTGTTAATCAAGGCATAGCCAAGTTCCTACAATTATAGTAACCAATCTGAGCTCGTCTTTAAATGTTTAGTGTCACAGTTAACATAGAATCATAGAATATGCTGAGGTGGAAGGGACCCTCCAGGATCGTGGAGTCCAACTCCTGTCCCTGTGCAGGACACCCCAGCAGTCACCCCATGTGCCTGAGAGCATCACCCAAACACTTCTTGAGCTCAGGCAGGGTTGGTGCTGTTGACCACTGCCCTGGGGAGCCTGTGCCAGTGCTTGACGACCCTCTGGGGGAAAAACCTTTACGTGACATCCAACCTAAACCTCTCCTGATTCAGCTTCCTGCTGTCACCCCAAGTCCTGTCGGCCCTTGAGGGAGCTGACAGCTACTCCCATTTTAATATTATACAGNTCACTCTTTGTGCCCGACCTGTGAGCCGGTTGCTCACCCATCATGTACCATGGTTGTCCAGGGGTATGCTGGACATTTTGTCCAGAAGGATACTGTGAGAGGCAGCATCAACAGCTTTGCTGAAGTCCAAACAGATTACATCTACTGGTTTTCCTTGATCAGCTAGGTGGGTTACCATGTCAAAAATGGAAATTAAGTTCAACAAGCAGGGCTTTCCCCTCATGAAGCTGTGCTGGCTGTGACCAATGACTGCGTTGTCCTCCAGGTGTTTTTCAATACGTCCCAGAATAATCTTCTCCATAAGTTTACTGGGCACTGAAGTGAGACTGACTGGCCTGTAGTTTCCAGGGTCCTCCTTCCTGCCCTTCATGAAAATTGGAACAACGTAAGCCAGCTTCCAGTCAGCTGGGACATCTCTGGATTCCCGAGATCCCCCAAAAATCATCAAGAGAGGCTTAGCGATGACATCCGCTAGCTCTTTGGGATTCTCGGATGAATCCCATCAGGCCCCATAGATTTGTGGGGATCCAACTGTAGCAGCAGATCTCACAGAAGTTCAGGGTCAACTGGGAGTTGGTCATTCTCACAGTCATGGTCTACACACTGCTCCAGCTCTGGGCACTGAGACCCCCTTGGTCCGTCATCAGTGTTGAAGACGGAGACAAAGAATCCATTAAACACCTCTGCCTTGTCCATATCCCTGTTGATGAGGTGACCGCCCTCATCCTGTAATGAGTTGATGTTATTTCTACACTGCCTTTTTTCCATTCATGTATTTGAAAAAACTTACTATTGTCCCCTACAGTTCTGGCCAGCTTCAGCTCCAGTTGAGCTTTGGCCACCCAAATTTCCTCCCTCCAGTGGCTGACAGCATCTCTGTATTCCCATGTCACCCGGCCTAGCTTCCACTGGGCATACACCTCCCTTTTCTGCCTTATCTGCAAGAGCAGATCCCTGTTCAGTCAAGCCGACCGCCTGCCTTTTCTGCTTGACTTCTGACATTCTGGGATCGCCTGCTCCTGTGCCCTTAGGAGGTGGTGGTTAAAAAGTGACCAGCACTGATGAACCCCAGTGTCTGCAAAAACTATTTCCCGGGGGATTTGTCTCAAAAGTTCCTTGAGCAGTCTGAAGTCTGCTCTCCTTATGTCTAGCGTTGAAGTTTTGTTGGCCCTTTTCCTCCTGTCAACAATTTTAAAGTTGACCACTTTATGACCACTGTGGCTCTCTGACAGACCCAGAGCCTCTGTGCTGCCTGGGAACACAGAGCTGTTGGTTACCCCTGGCATGCGTTGGAAGGGGATGCAGCCTGAAGCACAGAGTGACGAGCTTGCTATTTCTCTGATTTATTTCTTAGCCTCCTTGTGTTTGCTATGTTCTTGTTATTAAATGCAGTAAATGAGAATCATTTTTTCAGAGTAAAAAGAATTAATAACATTTGCAAATAATACTTCTGTTTTAGTGGGGAAGGAACTCTGTACTCATGGATTCTGGTTGAATCTTCTTAGTCCTCATTGCAAGCTGCATTTGATACTCCTCTTTTTACCTGTCCTTGGGTCTTCGGAATGAAAACCCCTGGTGCTGTTTCTAGGCGATGCACCAGGGATACATAGTTTTGAAAATACATGGTGTCTCAATGTCTTTCTTCCCAGATAACGCTGGCAGTCATGAGGCATCAGGGATTGAATTTGTATCTTTTTTATTTTGTTTGTGAATTTCCCCATACTTTTGTTTTATGTGCATTCTGGTACGATTTCTACTGCTGTAGGTACAAATTGTAGGGCTGCAGTAGGAAATGATCACTTTACTGTTGTTCTTCAAAGTGTATGACACGTATTGAGAGTTGCTGCAAGGAATAGAAACCAGCAGAAACTGGTATACTAATCATTTATTACTTAACAGAATTATTAATTTCTAGCATTGTAAGGGGTTGTGACTCGTAAGTGTTGTTTTGGGGGGGGGGGTTCGCTAAAATTAGTGGGTTTTAATGTTTTTTGGGGTTTTTTTATGGTGAAGAATACTGAAGCAAGACAATCAGGAGCTAGGATGAAGATAAGATTGTGACCAAATTACTATAAGCTGTAGAGGTTCATCAGCTTAACCAATTACTGGTCATTAGCAGAGATGCATTAGTTGCTTGTGTGCATGTTTCTACCATGGTGCACATGTGATGCAAAGCACATTAGCTTAAATCAGGCTACTCTCTGGAGTGGTTAACAGTGGAAGCACTTACCTGGAAGTAATTCTGTCATATATCATCATCTCTGTATGCCACAACATACAGTCACTGAGTCTGAAACGATGCAAAAATGAAACGGAGGGAAGAGGATTGGCACTGTACTGTTCAATCACATTTTCTTGCTTAATTAGCTTTCTTAGAGAACGGAAAGTTACTAGAAGGGCTGCTTCTGAATCAGAGGTTTCTTCTCTTAGGCTTTTTGATTGATGTATTAAGCACACTTTTCTTTAAAGGATGCTGCTGAATACTGACATTTTGGTAGTAGCTGTGTCACTCCTGAGTAGCATGTATTCTTCACAAGACTCATTTCTTTTTCTGTATTAATCTTGAAGAGTTTCCAACCAGTTAGGATCTTAAGCAAGTAAGAGAGCTGTCTGTCAGTGAATTGTAATTCAGAAATACAAGCATGTGATTTTGTCTTGTTTCATAGTAGTTTTAAACTAAATCAGTGGTTAAGAATCTTATTGTCCTGTACTTCTGTATTGCCCCTCCTCTGCATTTTTCCACTTCATCTGGCTGATACTGTGGCCCAGTAAGTGCCTTTTCTTTGGCAGTGCCCTCTGGATGCAAAGTTATATTAGAAAAAAAAATAACTATGTTCTCAATTGCTCTTTCCTTAGAGTTTTGAATGCCCTGTCATCTCCATTTTCACTGATTTAAGGAATTGACATTACATCTATTGCCATAATCCCAGGTGCCTTAGGACCACTTAGTGTGTGTATCCTCTTGACACCTTGTAAGTATGGGCCATGCTTCTATCCTCCTGATACATGGAAACCTGAGCCACCAGAATAAGAGGATGTCTGCAGTAGAGCACAGGGTAGTGAACTGAGAGCTATCGGAGACCAGAACTAGCAAGTCCACATGGAGTGTCGTTCAGCATGGGTAGGCTGGTGTTGATCTCTACTTGGCTGCATGTGCATGGCATTGTCCATGAGCTCAGAAATCCTGTCAATCACCTATCTCGAGCTTGGCTGTCTTTGCAGCAGTCTTCCCTGCACTTTCATTTCCAGATTAGCTTGGGCAGAGGCAGTTTAAATCTGTCTATATCCATGGTGTAGCTGTGTCCTACTAAGACCTGTACAAAGTTAGACTAAAAATTAATCTGGATCCACAGAGTCCTTGGTAAGTGTCTCAAGCTACAGCCCATCTGTTACATGGCAGGCCTTGTGAGAGGTTTTATGTAGGCAAACCACCTCTGAACTCCACATGCTTATGAAGCATGGTCCACAGGCACTAAACTTTCAGATTTAGGACCCATAGACCATCCTTCTATTTGGCTGTGTACTCCAGAGATCCAGCTTGTCACTAACTTCCAGAAGTACCTAGAAGAGTGGATGACACATAACATAAATCCTAAACCTCCTCACCACCTGTAAAGTGTCACTAACAACGCTGAAGTTCTGTTCTTGAGATTGTCATCCAATAGATGACAGTCAAGGTGAAGACTTTCCTATGGAATGTCTCTCTCCATGGTGTCCATTGTAAAGTATTTTTTTATGACTCCAAATCAGCTAATAAAGTAATTCCATAAATGATAAATAAATAAACCAACATTGTGTTTAACACTTATAGAAAGCAGAGATAAGAAGATGAAAAAGTTTTCTGTTGCATGTCTGGCAGTAACAATTCTTCCTACTGTCCATAGCCCCTCAAGCCATATGTTTATCTTCTATTGTCAGAGCAATGTTTGCTCTGATGACTTTTTCAGCACGTTGAATGTAAAAAGAGCTCTCTGGTGGGATCTTTTTTCCCACTATCAGCATCTGGGAGAATGCTGAGTTTATCTTTCAGTGCAACATTGGTTTTGTGCCTTATGGGATGCACTTTAAAATGCAGATAGCTAGTGTTATCTTTGATCCTGTTTTGTTATTTCTGTGTTTATTTATCCTTTTTTTTAGGTGTTATCTACTCTGCTTATAGAAGTGATGTGTGGAGGTAGCTATGATGGATGCCCCTGGTGTGATAGAGCTATCTGTTACCTTGGCAGGTTGGAATTCCATTTTCTTGGGAATTTTAACTCTTTCTGCCTTTAGGTAGAAATGGAAGCTGGCACTATTGCTGGATTTTCTCCTTGTTTTGTTTCTTAGCTTGTTCTTTCATTTGTAACTTAATTGGAATAAATAATTCTTGTATTTTATGATTTATTCAATGATAGTGGTAAGATTTCTATCAATCATTCTGCTATGAGCATTTAAATTGATAATCCAAATAAACTGTAGTGGAGTTGCAAGTTAGTTGCAGATAAGACCACTATGTTTGACTTCTAGTGGTTTATCTCCCATTGACTACTATGTTTGACTTCTAGTGGTTTATCTCCCATTCATGAGCGTGAAATGTAAAATTGGATAAATTGAATCAGACCAAAAATTTGCTTATCTTGTCTTCAAAGGTAGATGACAAAGAATGCTTAATAGACACTAAAGGAACTGAACAAATACATGAAACTCCTTTGAGTCATTTATCCTGTGGCCTTCCTAAATTCTCTGGCAGTAAGTTCACTTGTTTAATTATGTATTCTGTGAAAGGGCACTTCCTTTTAAGCCTACTGCTTGATAATTTCAGTAGATGCTGGCAGCTATTCTGGAAAACAGTGAACTGTCCTCCTTTCTGATTGTCATTATTGTTTTTATTTAATTTCATTTCTGGAATGGGAAAAAAATCAGAGCAATCCTAATTTAAAAAGAGGTTACTGCAAAAGTAGTATTTAGCAGTGCTTAGCATAGGAGGTGCTTAGATCACAGAATCATAGAAAAATTCTAAGCTGGTAGGAACCTCTAAAGAATATCTGGTCCAACCTTCTGTTGAAAGCTAAGCCATAGTTGATGTTACCCAGGGCCCCATCAAGCTCAGCCTTGAGTACTTTCAGCAAGAGAGATTCCACTGTTTCTCTTGGTCATCTATTCCAGTGTTTAATTGTTCTCAATTAATTCAATTTGTTCTCAGTTTTTCTTACAGCCATACCAAAATTTTCCCTGAAGCAACTCGTGCCCATCGTTTGTCTTGGTGGCACTCTGCTGGATGGTGTCCAATTTCTCAAGCTGGGACAACCAAACCTGGACACAGTAGTCCAGGTGTGTGCTAACAAGTGCTCAGTAGAGTGTAATAATCACATCCCCTGATCTGCTGGATACAGTCTTCCCAGTGCAGCCTGGGATAGGATTTAAATGCTTATACCAGTGTCTATGCTATCCTGGTGTACTGTGGCATAGCTTTAAATCACAGAATCACAGAATCACAGAATTCTAGGGTTGGAAGGGACCTCGAAGGATCATCTAGTCCAACCCCCCTGCCGGAGCAGGGTCACCTAGAGTACATCACACAGGAATGCATCCAGCCAGGGTTTGAATGTCTCCAGTGAAGGAGACTCCACAACCTCTCTGGGCAGCCTGGTCCAGTGCTCTGGCACTCGCACAGTGAAAAAGTTTATCAGATTTAAATATCAGATTTGAAACAGCAGCATGCACAACACTCACTTCAGTGAGATGAAGAAGCTTTGTTGTGAGGACTTAAATGTTTTCTTTCTCACTTTTGAACATTTACACTCATAATTTATTGGTGTAATTAAATGTTTCTGTCCTGTTCCTGGTTTTCCCTCTGAGAGTGGATCTGCCTGCCTGCCCTGTAGCTTCTCCTGAAGTACACTTTAGCTAAAACACTTCTGCTTCTTGGAGCCATTGACCAGTTTTTGTAGCCCATCCTGCAGCTGTGTCACTGTAAGTCATACTTAGTTTTAGACTCCATCCAGCTTGAATGTACAGTTGGCACAAGTGCTGACAGGAACAAAAAGGCTGATCTGATCCCTCCTTGATCCAAGCAGCCGCACTGTGTGATCGTGTTCTCTAGCACAGTATATTGATTTTATGCATTGCTGTATGTGTTACACTGCTTCACTATTTATCGGAACTGCTGACTGCTGCTTTTCTTCCATGGGACTTTTATTTCTGGTCTCATCAGGGCTCCTGCAGTGCCTGTTTTCCCTGTTATTATATTTAGTCTCACTAACAGAGTATATATCTCAGAATCATGAAATTTTAGAGTTCATTATTTTTACCAGGGCTGGGTTAATGGTTGTGGGTTTTTGTTTTGTTTTAAATAAAAAGCTATTTTTTGTGTGTATTTCATGCATGGCATTTTTTAAATGATACTTTAAATTTTACACTTACATTGGGGGAGGTCAGGGAACAGCTAAACTTTGAAAACAAAGTGTCTGTATGAAAAGTGGTCTGTAGAAATAGAGTTGGTGGCTTTTTTAAACATTTTATTGAAGTGCAGGCTGCATGGTGACTCTGTGTGTTTCCCCAAAGTGTATCTGTTCTGACATGTGTCCTAGTTTTCATTCTTTTTCAAGGTCCTGATAGTGTGCTCTTCAGAGGGCTATATTAGAACCCCACGGTGTTCCTTTCACACCTCATCTTGCTTGTCCTCACACAAATAGCTGGGATCAAGTATGCTTCCACAACAGGCACAGTTCTAGAATGTCCAAGAATGCAGGTTTTTCACTTAAAAGCTTCTGCAGCTGTGTGTGAACAGTAATAAATGGTTGACACATGCCTCTGGGGACAACTTTAAATGGGTGAACTGTTCCCTGTTTAGCAGTCGGGGGATTTTTCCCCACTGTTTGGATGCTGTGTCACAAGCCTGACCCGATCCTTAGTGACAGCTTGTCGGGCTGATTAATGCAAACTCCAGAGAATAGCTCTTTGCTGTCTGATAGATTCATTTTGCCAATAGAATTCACATTTCTGTGTGTGAATAATAAACAACTGATTAATGAGTTCCCCCCAACCTATTTCAAATGGCACATCCCGACTGGAGCAGAGCGTGCTTTTAGAAAGCTCAAGTACTTGCTGTATGTTATGTGTTGAAGTTCCACTTGAATTATATACTTCTCCCATGTATTCAAATTAGAAAGTTAAGGATGAATTTTCTTCTGTGTCATACAATTAGACACATTATCAGAAATTTCGCTGATATTTAAGTTCTTACTTACTTCTAATTTTCTTGTTCTTAACCACTGATTATTTTTTCACCTCTGTGCTTCCCACTCTGAAATGTGTTTTTCATGAAACTAGTATTTCTTTTCAGAATTTCCTATTTTTTATCTCAAAAAGTGACATGCAAAAGGTGGGAAAATATTTGTTCTTCCTCAAGGCTGTCCTTATCTCCTGTATCCCTGATGCTGGTGTTTTTTGGTGGTGTCCCACTTTGTTTTGTGGTTCTGTGTGTAACCCTTTCATAGGTGTTGGCTGTTCCAGTTCCTGAGTCTTGGGAGACTCTCAGGAGCGCAGAATAACAGATAGCATTATGGCACAGCAGGAAGATAGGAGAGTGGAGCCAGAGCAATGGAAAGGAGAAAGAATTTTATTTTTTTTTTAATCTGGATGGTTTTTATTTCCTTGTTGTTCAAGAACTCTTACAACACCAATTAGGAGATCCTGATTCTGGATCTACAAAGAGTATCCACCAAATGTATTCAAGAAGGATGTGCATAAACTTAATATAAAAGGAGGAAAACTACACTTACTGTAATTCTATATGGTCTCTTACTTGTGGGAACATATATATAGAAGTATGTCTTTTAAAGCGTCATAAAGAAATAGGAAAGAAAATGAGGTTAAAGGCATCCTTCATTTCTTTCCCTTTATACCCCCTAGTCTCTTTCTTTTTTTTGTCAGAATCCACAGCACACAAGTTGTTGCTGCCCCAAGTTTAGCTGTATTCCTCCCTATCTGCTCTCCATTCCCAGCCTTGCTGATACTAATGCCATACCTGCCCTTTTGTGATTCAAAATTTGAGTAACTGAGTGGGGGAAGCAAAGATCCTGACGAGGTTATGCTCAGGTTTCCTAGGAATAACAGCTGCTGGCTTATTTGCTTTCTTTCCCAGCCTCCATCGGAGAAAGCCGAGAGGATTCATTTGCACTTGTGTGAGGCACCGCTTTTATAAATCCCATAGCACTGTGCTTGCCTGCACACAAGTTCTCTGACATGGCTTCAGATTTTTGAGAAGGTACTCAGGAGATTTTTTTTCCGCTTTCTGTTGAAAGAAGCTCAGCACCTTCTACAGAACTTTATTTCTGTCCTCAGCTTACTGGTAAAAGCTTCTAGTAGCTGTAATTATAATAGTGCTTTAATGACAATGTGTGGCATAATTTTTTGCTTCATTGCAGCTTGGGAGAGAGAGGAAGGCTTCTTCCTTCATTGTTTCTGCCCTGTAGTGTCTCCTGCTTCTTTCTGTCTGTTCTTCCGAGACTGCAAGCTGATATGACATTCATTTCAGCAGTGGCTCTTTTTACTGCAGTATCAGTGCAGATTTATGTCTGGTCATTGGTGCAATGTATTTTCTGGGTAGTCAGCTCAAGGTTATCTGTGTTATAGGATGTGTTGTGGGCAGGTTTAGCAAAGAAAATGTTCAAACCCAACAGCACGAAGAAGAAAAACAGCCCTATTGAATTATGGCTGCTTAGGATTATATAGACTGTATAGATTTAAGATCTGTCTTAGGACTGGAATGAGCACAGCAGTGCTGAAACAAAAGCCAGCGTACAGAATCAGGAACGTATGCTTGAAAGGCAAAACCTTGGGAGCACAGAGCTTGCCACAGAGACGTGACAGTGCGCTGCATGGATCCTGAATCGCTTTGCCAATGAAAGATTAGGTCGTATTTGTGCCTAAGTTAGGTGTCCCATCATTTTAATTGAAAAATGGCTAGGGAGCACAAATAGCATGACATTACACGTTGTTAGGTTTCAGATTGCTCTAATGATAAGGCACAGCACAGTCCTTTGAGGCTGTGCAGAGGCAGGCTTTTGCAGAGCACTCCAGGAAGAAGGATCAAGAAGAGGATTCAAATATTTTTGGTTCTCCAGAGTGAAACAGTGGTCATTGGAGAAAGACTGAGTACTCTTGGTCATGAATATGCCTAGCTTGGATTGGTTTTGACTACTCAACTATAATTGAGCCCATTAAAATATACCTTTTTAATAGACTGTATTGTTTTCAGTAAAGTTATTTTATAACACTTGTGCAAGTACTTGGAAAATCAAGCCTTCTCCTCTAGTCCTATCTGAGATCCATTTTTAGAAAATGATACCTGAGCCATCAATTGCAAATGAACAACCGAAAAAAAACCCAAACCCAGTAACTTTAAGGGAAGTCCTGAACTCAAACATTCATAATCAAAAGTAGGTTTTTTGAAAGCTTTCATCACTGAAGGCAGCTCTCTGAAAGAAGGATGTGTTGATGGCTAGTTGTCAAACTCCTGCATGCCTGGTACCCTATTCAGTGACTGGCCAGATGCTCGTGTGTGAGGATTTGTTAAGCTTGCTCTCGACAGCTTGTGACAGTGTTCTTTGTGTCTTGCAAACTCTGTTGTCATTCCACTTCCATGGACAGGAGTCATCTTGCCTTAATTATCTATGCTAACAGATGTCTGCTGTGGAGATCTATGCTATGGGTGATGTATCTGAGAGATTCCCCAAAAGCTCCCTTTGTAGTTGATAGAGGGGCTATGGTTAAACTTGTTCCCATGTAGATGCTTCAGATCAAACTGATAAATATGATTATAAGAGCTTCTAAATTGTTATTTTGTAGATGGCTAAAGCAAAAGGAGATGGCTCTTGACTTGAGTATTCAGTTTAGCATCTCTGTGAGTGAGTGGTTAATGACAAGGATGTTTCCATTTGCAGACTCCCAGGGCACATGGAGTTGTTCTAGCTTTTTTAACGGTTTTGGTTTTTTTTCTTTTGGGGGATGGGGGGGTGTTGTTTGTTTGCAATTTTTTGTTTTGTGGGGTTTTCTTGTTACTGTTGTTGTTTTTCTTGTCTTGTCTGTCATTTAATGGGAGACTTAATTTAAAATGTCATTGGCATTAAGCAAAAACTCTTACCTTGATTTAGTTGCTCTTAAGTCCACATGACTCCAATTTATCTCTGTTTAAGGTATTAATTAGGAAGAGACTTCAGAAAGTTGTTTTCAGAGCCTAGTCATTGAAATATAGCAATGGGGATAGAAAATACATTTCAGCTGACATGACATGAACATTTAACAGTTCTTATTCAAAGGTACTGAATTGGGAAGATGTACTTGAATCCATTCTTCTGTCTTCAGAATAGTGTGGTTTTGTAAAAGAGATTCCTGCTCATTCTGGAAAGATACACCCATGTGATCCCATGGCAAAAGAATAAAGAACTGCATTTATTCATGACTTCATGGGGACTTTCCATGGTGAATGCAAGCCAACAGCATGGGAACGCTACTGAACTGTAGCCTTGAGACAATTTCTTTACTGAAGTTTGTTTAAATAGATTTGCTCACAAAAAGATGCCTGGTGATGATGCCTTCCAAATAGATTTGGAATCCACTGGCAGAGGGAAGCATGAGAGTGTCTTATATTGTGGTTATCTGTGCTATAGATGAAGGACCTTGTAGATTTTTCCTTTTCTAACCAAAAACTGGGGGTCAAAACTGAGAAGAGCCCAAGGACCTGGGAGATACTGGGTTTGCTTCTCAAGGCAAAGTGATCTATGTAGTCAATGTCTATTGACTTTGGTGACTGAGGTAACTTGGAAAGCTTTTAATTTCTCATCCTTTTAGTGCTTATCCAGCCCAGGAGCAGATCTGCATCCTTTGCAGAAAGAGTGGCTTTGTTGAGTCAATGAGACCCTGCACAGTAGAACTGTACCAACTTCTCAAAGAACAGGACTTGCCTGCAATAGCATTGCTGTTAGTGAAGGTGTGACAGAAGAAAATAGCTCAGCTTGTCTCTAAATCCCAAGGCTGATATTTCAGGGTTCAGAGCCAGAAGAATAAAAGCTAACGCAAAACTGTATTTGATAACTGCAAACCAAACATGACTGATGCAGAAAAATTGAGATGTAATGTGATACTGAACCTCCTTACTGTTTTTTGACATTGCCTTTTGGAAGAGAGCCATGCTCAGTGCTCACTGGGGAACATGAGTGGTTTAAATTTTTGATGCTCAGAACATAAAATCTATTGCTTGAAATGGAAAATAGAGCTCCCTGTGAGAGGGATTGTGTGTCATCACTGCCACATAAAATAATCTTGTCTTGATAAATATAATTTTCTGTCTAGGAGTCTGACCTGGCAGTAAGAAATAGCTGCTTTTACAGACTTGCTTGTGGGTCTCAAATACTCAGTTTCAAAATGATCTGAGACGCATTGTTGCAGTCAGGCTCATGGGAAGTGTGAAGTGAGGGAAAAATTGATAGGTTAGCTGCGAAGAGAAGCCTAAAACTAACCTAAGCCCTGGTACATAGTATCTCCCTGCCAGCCAGGAAGTTTGTCCTGGGAGGAAGCTTTTCACTCCTATTTTTCTATCTGTCTATTTGAGTCTACTACCCCTCTTGAGACCCTGCAGGTAACCTGGAGTGGAATACAGTGGGGCTCTGCCTGTGCCATGTGCAGAAATTACCATCTCAGGATACCACTCAGCAACTGAGGTTCTGCTGGGTGAAATTCTGAATGAAAAGATAGTAGAAGGTGCTCCCAGCAGCTGAGAGTTTGTGAGCTGGAATGGGAAATATTTCTCCATGTGTATTTACAGATGGTGAGCTGGAATATGAATTGAGAGTAATTTCTGAGAGAGCTAGAATTGAACTCATGTCTCCAGAGGTCTGATTAAAAGTCTTGACTGCAATACTGTTCTACCTCTCCTTAGGACTTCTAGATGATTACAATCTTTCTAGGGTGTCAGAAACTTGTGAAGTCAGTAATTCTGCAGACACTTTCAGTAGTTGACAATGTCTCCATTCTGAAGTGACGCTGAATCCAGAATGGTCTGTGGACTCCGTGGAAGGTAAGGGACTCTTGAAAAAGATAATTTATTTCTGTGTTGTCTCTCTGGCTTTTCCAGCTGGAGAGGAGGAGAGGATTTGCAGGAGGGGGAAGCAGTAAATCTGTGTCTTCCTAAAACCAGAGTCCTGCTAATGTCTCTCTAGTTTGTGGTTGTTGTGTTCCAAGAATAATTGTAGAGCAGTTGATTATAAATGTAGTGAGAGCTCTTGAAATGAGAAAAGTAATTGAAAGGTGAAGGGAATATGAATCACACTCTCTGAATATTTCCAGAAGACAGATGAACTTCACATGCTGATTAGTAGGGTCTGTCTTGATCCCCAGGCTAGCATTCCCAAACTTGGTGAATGGTTTCTCTGACTGTCTCCTGGGGACCTGCAATCCAGCCCCTCCACACAACACCAGTGCAGAAATTGACTGTATATTTT
Organism: Aegotheles bennettii; assembly: GCA_013398125.1. NCBI lineage: Eukaryota > Metazoa > Chordata > Aves > Caprimulgiformes > Aegothelidae > Aegotheles > Aegotheles bennettii. Next base: position 66,574 of record VZRW01009962.1, on the reverse strand, counting down.
GTTTTCCTGACTGTTGTTTACCATGAAATTAAACACATACTCATCAGAAGAGGTGAGCCAGAGCTGTCGTATTCTTGGAGGATGACTAATAAGAATGGAGTTTTTAATTACAGTGAGTCTTTACCACATGTAAACTGACCATCTGTTAGGTGAGAGTACTTGCAAAGGAGAGAGAAAGTATATAGTGTGTACCTTCCAGTGAGGATCCTACTCACTGAGACAGCAGTGATAGGTGTTAGCCAGGAGGGGTTTGGAAGTTGCATCCTACTGCTCTTAGTAGCTGAGTTGTTCTTACGAAAGGAATTTTCCATGTGCTTGCTTTCCAATAATGGGGCTTGTCCAAACTGACCACGGTCTGCATGGTGAAGCCTGGCATTTGGTTTAGCTCATACAGTCTTGCCACTTTAAAAAAAAGATGCTGTTTGATGTTCTTACACCAGGATGGAGGACTTACCTTGCTGCTTTTACATTCCATGGGAGTGTATGCTGTTGGTATCATTGAGAAGTCATCTTGGGAAGTCACGAATAGTACTGTTCAGAGGAAGTGCACTGAGCTTTGTGCAGTGACATTCACAGGTATTGTAACATGAGGCTGTCATGCACACATGTGGCCTTCTAAAGGGATGAAGATGGTAGAAGTGAAGCATTCTGGCTAGAAAGCAATCCAAAAAGGTAGTTACCCATCATTTTAAGTGTTTGTTAACATTATTGTTAGTGGGTTTTATGAGATAAAATTAAACCATCCAATTATTTTAACAGCGACTGCAAATAGCTACATGGCTGTGTGTGTGTGAAGATCCTGTGTCCAGTGGTGTGATGGTTGTAATGTGCTGCTCTGAGAGGTCAGCCCTTTTTTACTTGCATTCCTAGTAATGAGGGACTGATGGGAGGTCACTTCCTTACTCAGGTAATGGCATTCCTCGGAGAATGCTCATACCTCCTGCCCAGTGTCATGCTGCACAGGAGCTCTTCTCCACTCCACTACCTGTGCTTAATGAGCACATACAGTTAGACTGTTCCCTAAAATTCTGTGACATGTCCTACCCTCCTCTGCTCTTTCAAGGCATGTGTAAGGGTAAGTAATGCTAAGCTAATCTTTTTCCTGGTTGATTTGTCTAATTTTTTGCTTTTTCAATGTAGTGTTCCATTAAAATTGTTTCTTAGTGGGCAAGATTTTTTTTACTTAGTTATGTAAACCCTTTTTGACCAGATTAATAATATGGTAGGAATCTATTGTATTCTCATTTGCCAGATGTCTTTGGCTATACTCATTTATTAACTCTAATTGGAACTGTTGTACCAAGACCTTTCTTGACCCTACTTAGGGCCAATACCTGTTGTTTCTGAAGAAAATTTAAATAAAACTTCTATGCATCAAAGCAATTAAATGATGTTGTGCCATGGGGGGAAAACATCTTTCCTTCATGACCTCTGATCTCACTACTTATTAAAGGAAGAGATTTGATTGCCCATATCTTAGGATGCAGAGCTGCACATTAATGTATTTCATACTCTTTTTCTGTGTTTGTGCACCTCATCCTAATTAATCTTAAGGAAAAGCAAGACTTTTTAATTTCCATTTTGCATATTTTGTTCAGTCCCCTTATTGCCAAAAGTAATATGAAATACTCTAGAGAGAAGGTCATTTAGCAGGAAGAGGGGTTTCGGGACTAGTGAAGAATTAGGTTATCTGTATGTTATGAAACCACAGTGTCAAAATTAGGTCACTGTTTCCTTTAATGTCTCTGTGTAACTGGCTGACCAATGTACGGAAAAAATGAGGCAGCAAAGAGTATGTTTTTGCTGAACCAGGGAAGAGCACTTGGTTTTCTCAGTTCATACTGGTTCAGTGCACTGCTAAGGGGTGCAGTGATGCTAAAAGTCACTCAGGTGGATCAGTAAAGGCACTTTTCTCAAATCTATGTAAAAGTGATGCCTGACATAGTGTTTGGGGGCCAACTAGCAGATGATGGGTTTATTTCCTTTGGATGAGAGGCAAAAAAGCCTTTCTGGCTACTTTTCAGAAGTGTTGGAGTGCTAATCATGACATCCTAGTCAAGACCAGCTCACATAATTTTACTCTGCCTTCTTAAATTCCATATAGTGTCCAAGTGGACGGATTATTCTTCAATTCCAAATTCCAATTCCAAATTCTTCAATTCCAAATGCTTTTTCACAGTTAGGTATTTTCCCTGCTGTACCCTGTGCTGATGAAGTTGATCTTACACAGTGCTACTGCTGTTGCTTTTACTACCATTGTTATTGTCCTCTTATTATTGTGTTCAGGTTTGTAGGAAAAGGTGATATCTTTATTTGACCAAATAACATAGCTGGAGAAAAAAGCCATAGTATAAATGTCAGAACAATGTCTAGAGACTAATAGAGACCTAGGTCTGGCTGTGCAAGGTATTGTGTAAATGCAGAGGTATAAGCTAGGCCTGTTTTGGGAGCTTAGACATTCAGAAGATAAGGCAGGTGAAGGGATAAAAGTGTGCAAGCAGAGTGAATGGTGGGGTGGCATATAGAACTGCTGGTGAAACAGGAGTGGAATTCATTGTGGGGGTGGTGAGTTAATTTACAAGATATAAGAAGGAAAGAAGAAATTTAGAAGAATTGGGACTTCATGAGACTTGAAGCCAAAGAAGATAGGGAAACTGGGCAGAGCAGAGCTGAGTTTAGTGGCTTGTGAATGCTGGTGTTCATTCAAGCAGCTGATTAGGATAAGGGAAGAAACTCTCCAGGCAAAGCTCTATGTGATCATTAGCACCCATTTTATCTCCTGTGGAATGAGCTGGGCCACATTAACTTAGCCTCTGGGTCTGTGTTCTTGGTATCCTGTTCTGTGTGGCTTGAGCTGAACTTGGAAGACTGTTGCATAAGTGTCGATGGACAAAAAGGGGGAATAGTACAGGGTGTTTCAAAAAGATAAACCCAATTTCAATTGAAGGTCCATTTCAAATGGGTCCGTCTTTTTGAAATACCCTGTACTTTGTTCCAGAGCTTACATTTTAAGATCCTTTGGGAAATACAGATAGTCCCACCTTGGCCTCTTCATTCATTTTCCACTGAACATTGCATGTCCACGTGGGATAGAGCATCTCATGTAAACTGTGATTGCTATGGTCAGTGCAGCTGCTCTGTCACTAATGAAAATGGTACAGTTTTGTAAGCAGCTTAGCTGGGCCAGCTTTCTGCGCTTTGTCCTCTGTCTTTGAAAGTAAGGAGAAAAGGACTCTTAGCTTCAGATTAATATTGCTGCTTTGAGAGGAATATCCTTCGATTGGAAAAGTCCTAAGAAGAAAACCCTGGTCTGTTCTTCAAACCACCTGCGTTCAACACAGCTCTTTCAGCTGCTGTGGACATCTTGCTGTTTGTGATATTGGGGAACACTTGGCATAAACACATCTGCTGTTTATGTTTGTGTCCTAGAATACACTTACTTTTTATGATGCTGGTTTATGTAAAAATCAGCCTTGAAAAGTGGATTTTTCATTCAGTCATTCCCTGCAGAACTTGCTGATTGCTGGTCATTTAGGAACCAAATATAAACAGCAAAGTGGTTTGGCAAGTCATTTTGCATGAAACACAGCAACTGGCCTACAAATGGCCCAGCAGTGGGGTGGGTGCAAGATCTCTCCCCCACCGGGTTCTCCTGGCCCCCATACTTACATGAGCGTAAGTGACATTTGAAATAGCCTAGCCTGAGGAACAGAGTAGTTGTTTACTCAGTGCAGTACTTGTGCTGAATTGGGAGAGCCCAGCGCATTTTCCTTAGTGCTCTTTTTGTTGTTGAAAACCAAACCTGACAAAATGCACAGGTCTACATTTATTTTTTGACTGCTGAGTGGAAGTAAGTTTTATGTTTTATTTAACTATGTTCTCCTTCTGGAGCGGAGCCATCCTAGCAGATGATGGGTTTATTTCTTTTGGATGAGAGGCAATCTAGCATATTTTCAATGCTTCAGCTACTCAGATTCTGGTTTTGGGTTTTTTTTATGGTTCTGGTCCTCAGTTCTGATTCCTTGATTACCCCATTACTGAGCAGCTGAACATGACCATCCAAGCGAACAACTTTCCACTTGTTTGTGTTGTGCAAATGTTAAGGTTTAAACTTCTAGAAGGATATATTGTGTTGTAAGGTTTATAGTGTATCTTGGCTCGGTAAGCAGAGATGCAGCGAATGGAAAAAGAAGAGAGATGGGCTCTTATAAATAGAGGGGTTTGGTTGGTTGGGTTTTGACCCTGCTCAAAGTGCTCTGACTAAATTAAGCAGTGAAGAGTTTCAAAGTTATTAAAAAAAGAAATTAAGGTCTCTTAAACCTTTGCAATAATGCATGCTCATTTGGAGCTGTTTGTTTCATCAGCATTAACTTGATTTGCTTTTGCTGTTCTGCCTTCTTGAGCCAAAATAAATTTCTTGTCTTTGTGTAGTAACTCATTTTTATTATGAAGTGTGTGTGCTAGCACTGTACAGGTAGATACAAGACATCTAATGATGTTACTTTCTTTGGCTGAATTAAAACTCCATTTGAAACCAGTAAAATGGAGATGGATGGCATGACTTAACCAGCAAATGATAAGATAGCCAGGTAGCAGTTAGAATTGCAAATATTTCAATATTGCCAAATACTGTGTCATTCAAGAGTTATCTTAAGGCCTCGATCCCAGAGTCATGTGATTATTCAAAATACTAGCTGAAAAGAAACAAAGACAGGGCATTATGTAGACATGTAGACATAAATGTAGACAGGGCATTAGCCTTACCAGTTTTGGAAAAAAGCTTCAAAACATGACTCAAAAGGTATAGTGAGAAAAATAAAGACAGAAAAAGAACCCAGAATATATTACTTAATTTTAAAAATCACTGTGTTATTTTTGGTGAGTTTTTGTTTTGTTTTTTTTAAAAAAGTCACTGTCCCTAGAAGTGTTCAAGAGGTGTCTAGATGTGGTGCTGGGTGATGTGGGTTAGTGGGGATGGAGGTAGGAGTTGGAGCTTGAAGGTCTCTTCCAACCTCAATGATTCTGTGATTCTATGAATTTTAGAGGGACCTGACTGTTAATTTTTACTGTAAACAGAGTGAGGAATGAGTGAAAGAAGTGTGCATTTGGAAAGCCAGTAGTCAGGCCATTGTAATAACAGGAATTGGCATGAAGTTGGAAGTGAAAGAGGCTTCTCTTATAGTAACTTGCGACTAGAAGAATTACAAGAGTAAATCTTTATTGACTTATATACTCAACTCCGTGTACTTTCAGTGGGAGTTGAGTGATAACTCAGCACTTTGCTGTCTTGTGTTCAAATCAATCCATTTATATAGAGAGCTGAAAGGGATGTTCAGAGTGAGGGAGTTAATGCAAAAAAATTGAACTCCAGAGGACAGTAAAATTGTTCCGGCTTGTGGTGGTGAGGAGCGAGTTTTGGCTGTGGAGGAGACAGCAAAGCAGTGTACTCCAAAGCAGATTTTATCAGGTAACTGTGGCACTCTTGAAATACTTCCCACTTCTTATTAGTTGTTCTGTGATTTGAAATGGCAGTGCAAGTTTCGTGTGGAGGTTTTGGGGGAAACAGTTATGCCTCTGTGCATTAGAGCAGTGCTTTGCCTATCCTGGTTACTACTGCATGCTAGCAACGAGTAATGCCAGTAAAGCAGAACTTGTGTTCTCCTTCTCCCCACACAACAACATTTCTTATAGAAACCTACAATAGACTGGTTTTGATTTTTAAACAAGCCATCATCTGTGATGGGTTACTTTTGAAATCCGTTTCACAAAAAGGACAGATACTTAGTCAGCACCTTCTATGCTGACTAAGAAAATACCAGAGAATAGAGATGTATAGAATAGAGAATACCAGAGATGGATAGAATGTATAGAGGTAGATATATAGACAATTTGTGTAGGTCTGTAGAGAACAGAGATGTGTAGAGTAGAGAATTCCAGAGAATACCAGACACAGTGCTCATCTGGCATACGCATGAGCATCTGGAAATGAAAATTTCTAAACAGAGATTAAATTTTAAATACATTTCTGAATATTTCCATGAGGTTTTATGTTCAGCTATATCATAAGCTACTTTAACTGCTGTCTCCGCTTGTAATCACCTTTGAATATACCTGAATTAACAGGGAGATGAAATTTGTTGCAAGCCACAGTTGCTCACTGTAGACTTTACTAAAAAAGATGTGTCTGTTACTGCTCTCTCTGGAGGACTTTCTGTCCTCAGGGAAGAACTCGGTTGCCTTGTATCTAAAGTGTATACTTCAGGATGGCTTCTTTGTAGCTCTGAAATACTTCACCACCAGCCCCTGCCCGGGGTGTGTTCATATGGCTATAAGCAGACAGCTGGGTAATGCAGCCCCCAGCTGCAGAGGGGACCAAGCCGGTTTTCGGGGGGGGGGCTGTTGGGTCTGACATCTGGAAGTTATGGGGTACCTCTACATGCAAACCGAGCACATTGTGTGTTAGAGTAATGAGCTCTGGAAAGGCTACTGTTGCTCTGTTTTCTGCTCTCCCACCTGGGAGCTGGGCCCCAGCCTCTGTTTCCCTTTCTTCTCTGTCCTCTTTCCCCCAGCTCTGTGTTGTGTGTCTGCAGTGCTCCATAAAGTCAGAAGCTACAATTCTGCTGCTCATAGGAGTGTGAAACTTGGTCACTGACTATTTTGCAGCAAGGGGTGTTTCAAAATTGGTAGTGAAGCAGAAAAGGAATGAAGTTTTCCCCAAGTTTTGTAGGAATGGATTTTTATGGACTTTACTCCCATTCATACTCGTTTATGACCCCAGAGAAGGAGTTTCTAATCAGCTGGGTTTGTAAAAACCATTGTGTGACCCTTCCTGTATCTGATGTGTGCACCGAGAGGACTCAAAGCCACGTGCATGCCAAAATTTGGATGTGTGATGGTCCTTCAGCCAATTTTTCACAGGCTTAAAGTAATGTTTCCTGGTATTTGAACAACTTCAGAGAAGGATGAACTTTTAGACAATTTCAGCGAGTTGAAGTGAGAACTGACTTGAATCAGCCTTTAATCCATCTCAGATGCTGTGTGCTAGCATTTGGAAAACATTTGAGTAAGACAGTGTTGCTGGAGGAAGGGACTGGAGCTATTTTTATTACCTCCTTGAAATGGCAATTCCCTTCTGTTCTTCTGGGTTGGAGCCTTCAGTATTGGTGAAAAGGTGATTGTCTGTTAGCCTTAGTGCAAGCAAGTGTTTGGCTGCAGGACAGAGGAGTTTGGGTTCTGTCAAGCAAGCCTCCTACATCTGTACACCTCACCCTGATGGTGTTCCAGAGAGAATGGTTGAGGTCATCTCTGTGTTTGGTCATCTCCTGATATTGCTGCTTAGACGTTGGAAAAGCTGCCAGGTACTGTGGGCAACATGGGTACTGGGATGGGCTGGCAGGTCCTTTCCTGTCAGCTGGTCGTGTTTTCAGTGTGTTTCAGACTGTTGACCTAGATGAGCTGGAAGATGGAATATCCCTTGACCAGCCTGTCATCCCTGCAGCCATCTGGCTCCTTCCCATCCCTGCCCATTTGCATTTATAGCTGAAATGCTGAAAGCCTGACTGGTGCCTTGGTTTCATGGCTGCATGCACGAAATGGATAAAGCAGAAAACCTTTATTAAGTGATTTTCTTAAGAACCTCATTTAAACTTAGACAAAACCTGTCTCCCCTGGTTATGACTGAGTTTCTGGTATTTTGTTAATATATTTTTCTTTAAAAGGAAGATTAGGAATGATATATGAGCAAAATTGTAGGAACTCAGGTATTCTGAAGTATCGTGCAGCACATTGCCATTGTCCTGCAGCAATAGCTGCATGGCCCAAGGGAAGGGTTTATGAAGATTTTTGTGATGCCTCAGTTGCCAGTGAGTTTGCAACTTTCCAGCAAGCATTTTAGAAATAGACTAGTCAAAGTTTCCTACCTGGAACTAGTAATTTAGATAGATTAAAAAAAATGAGGCTAGCATTGCAAAAAAAGGCTGATAATTCTTGGCAGTGCTTGCTACCTCTGTATGTGCATGCACGTGTACGTGTGTGTGCTTACAGAACAAAAAGGACAGGGAAGAACTGCTCTGATGTTACGTAAGCTTCCCAACTAACACCTGCTGTGCCTTTCTTGTGACTTTTCTGTAAGGTTTGGTAGGATCTGGTGAGCCCCCCTACAGCTGAAGGCAAAGGAGACAGTCCTTTCCCCTTTAAGAGTGTAGTTGAGAAATTTGGTTGTGTACAATGGTTAATGCCCAGCCAAAAAGTGAAATGAAGGGCAGGTTCACTGGTGCGTTAGGTTCTTAGTGCTTCAAGTCTTGGTTGGTAACAGTTTAACTGTAGGCAGTTGGCTGCTATTTTTGTGAGAGCTTAGGAAGGAAGACCAGGCCTCTGTCTTTACAATTCTAAGTGTTGAATTGATCCCATGCAGTGTGTTTGGCAAAGGAGAAAGCAAAGAGCGTTTGGAAGATAAAGGTGTCAGGGAATGCTTAGGTGAGCTACACATGTTCAAAACACGATAAAGGAGTTTTTACAGCTGAAGTAGAGAGGTTTTGCAGGGATAAGTTGCCAGTAGAAGTGTGGAATGGTGTGAAGGTACCTTATGTAATAAACATGCCACTGCATGGCTGCTGAGCTGTAGTGACATTGCTTCTCACAGGAGCAGTTCTATAAAACCAGAATCCCTCACCCATTACTGAGTGGTAGAAGCAACTCTCTTGCTTTTATGTTGAGAGCTGTTTCATTTACCTGTGTTGACACATCAATTGCTTCTACATTTAGAGTTAGGATCTAATTAATTGGAAAACTAAGTGCCTTGCAGTCATTGCATGGTTAGAGTGCAGCAACAGCGTTTTCTTGTTCTGGTGCTAAAATGACAGTCAGAGCAAATGCACACTTTTTTTTTGTTTATTTTTCTTTTTTTTGTTGTTTGTTTGGTTTTTCATTTTTTTGGGGGGAGAGGGGATCTTGGCTCCTGCATTTCTGGCAGACAGCTTCCTCTGTCCATCTGCCAGGACCGTTGAAGAAGATATTCCTTCTTTCTCGAGTATACCTGGTACACTTCAAGACTACCCTTCTGGGAATGTGAAAGCATCTCTAGGTATCCTTCCCTCAGAGCAGGGGTTTGGCTGAATGTATGCATCTGCCTCCGGCCAGGTGTCCAGAGCACCTCTGCAACCTTCAAGTGCCTGTGGTGCAGATCCATTGCGGTGCTGGGGTTCTGTTCAGCTGCGTATCGCACAGACAAGGGAATGGTTGATACCTCTGTTAAGGGTAAAGCAAAAATCAGGAGGCCTAGCACATCTCTTAGAGCTACGGTGTCATTCAGAACCTGACAGGATGAAAATTAAGCCTTTCATTTGTCTGCTGGACCCATTTGTTCAGACAGATATGGGTGACAAGGTGTCAGAGCTTAATTTTAATGGGAGTCTTTTTTTGACTTTGTTAGCTGTTTCTCATGTGCATGTATGTAAGCATCACAAGTTTAACCATAAAATATCTCTGGTCTTCTGAGCCAGAAACTACTAAATATAATGTATTTCTCTAGTTTCATTGGCCTGAGAGTGCACTGAAGATTTGATCTGTGCTGTTATTAAAATGCTTTGTTGCATTATACAGAGATTCATCTAATCAAATCCGATATCAAGTAATTATCACTTGCTTGTTCAACATCCTGCTCTTCTGTCATATTTTCATGGCACAGTGGCTGGAGATTTTAATACCATTTCCACTGTGAGGCCATATGTGAAAGGCTTGCAGTGTCAAGCAAATGGCTTTCCTGTGTCTGCAGTCCTTAACCCTGCAGAAGGAAGAACCTGGAAGTCATCTTCGGTTCTGTGTATATTGACTAACAGTGAGGGACATGGCAATAAAGCCACCATCATTCAGCAATTCTCTTCCTATGCCATGTAAATGAAATAAAGCACAATGTAATGGGTGCTAAAGTCCACAGTTTTAATATATAGAAATCTAAAGACAGATAGCCATACTTGTTCTCTACTAATTTGTTCATGTTTGGCTCAAATAGTGACTTTAACAGTTTGATTTATAGTGCTGCTGTTTTGCTTCCAAATTGGAGGTGTTATTGTGCTAAGTCTGCGTTTAAAATCGATTCAGAGTAATTGCAGTGTGCTCATAGTTTAAATACATTAACAAGAGAGATGTGCTATAGCAGCAATACTTGGCACAAACACAAGCAATTGCAGCTAAATCCCATATCCATTTCCAAACTAATTTGAACAAATTTTTATAGTGCAGATTCTTAGATTTTTGAAGCTGGTTACTACGGAAAGAGGGATGAAAAACATCAGGCTGAGATGTGTTGATTAACCATCTTGTAATAGCATTCTGTTTGGAACAAGTATGCTGCTTATCTATCCTCCAGATGCAGTTTTTCAGGTGCCTGTCTCCAAGTGTCTGCTGCCTCATTTGTTTTAAAGTATAAAATCTCCGGTCATGTTGAGACTTTTTAGGATGTTATGTTTTGTATTCTGTGGTAACTTCACAGTTTGGCTCTGTCTTCCTCCTGTTCGACAGATTTGCAACAATATTGCGGACCAACATGATCAGTTCTGTTTGGAATACCTGCATTAACATATTCTGTCCAAGCTCTCTTGGCAATCGGTGCCTTGGCTACTAACACAGCAAGTTGCTCAGTCTCATGGAAAGTGTCTGCTTCTCCTGGAATAAATAAAGAAACCAAGGGCAGTTGTTTGATATCCGTGACTGTCAGCAGTGATTTGGTAAATTAATTTGATGTATGCACTTGAAGTATTTTACACTGAAGGTTTTTTTTTCCACTTGCCTGATTTGCATAGTGGAGAAAGTTTGGGGTACAAGCAATGAGAACGTGCTGTTATGTCTCACCTTCTCTGAAGGTGCTCATGGGTCTTCTTTGGGTAGAAAAGAGTAATAAACAATGTTAATTGCAAACCCACAGAGGTATTGGAAGGCCTCTGGAGGAGATGCTGGGTGATTGGAGATTGCTTCTAAATTGTACTGTTGTATCTTACCTGGCAAGGCTTAAAGTTGACTGAGTCCCTGCCAGTATTTGTACTTCTGGTAGGAAAGGAGCAAAGGAGTGGGGCAAGTGGAATTCCACTTGTAATCTCTTGACAGGTACCAATTAAAGGTATAAGAAATGTGCACAAGAGTTGTCATAAAAGCACTGAGCTAGACAGTAGCTTAGACAAAAGGATGTGTGTTCCTCAGCTGATGCCATAGCCTGATGTTCTCTGAGGCGTGACAGACAAATAGTGGCAGCTGTCACAAACCATTTTGGTTTAGGTTTGGCCCAATTCCAAAGTCAGTTTGCCCAGCTGTGTATCTGCACACCTCCACTTTGAGAAAGTGTTAAAAATTGAAGTTACTTTATTGCTCTTTGAGTTAATTGCTCACTTTGGCTGTACAGAATCGTGTGCATGTCTGTGTATCATGACTTTAATATTATATTGAAGTTACACTGCACAGCAACTCTGATTATTTTTTTATGAAGATAAAGGAATTGTCTCTGTAGATGAATAAGAAATTAAGAATATGAGTGTCAAATGCATAAACTTAAAGCTGAGTCAGGATGTCAGCATTTTACTACTTCTAGAATTCCTTCTGTGTTTGATCTCATTCAGTTGGAAGAAAAATACTTGCTTGTTACTTCTGGTATTGAGTGATGCCAGGAACTGTAAAAATGTCAGTAATTTTGTGTGTTAACACTTGAGGAAAAAATAAATTGACGGAAAAAATTCCATCTTGATCTGAGAAAAAAATTTCCATTATTGCTATTGTACCCTTCATGTAATTGCTAGTTTTCTTGCAGCACTGGTCTTGGTTCTGGTGTCCCCTCCAAGGGTGAAAAGCTGCTTGGAAGTTCAGGTGATCGTATCTTCATATGCAAATTAATAACAACATTTTACTGTCACTTTACACTTCTGTGGAGCATCATGGGACTTCAGCATGCTTACTACAAGAGTAATTGGCATTTAGAATGAGTGGTTTCCCCTGTCTGAGAATTACAAGCTCTTTACAAGTAAGGAAGATGGGAAGCATGTCTGAAATGATGTAGCCAGGGTCGCACAGCAAGTTGCTGACCATTGAATAGCAGCACCAGAGCTGGGTGCAAGTGTTAGTGGGAGACTGAAGAACTAAAGTCAGAAGCTGTGAGTAGAAGTTCTGACTTAAAGCTAACTTGCTGTAATTCTTATATTAACCTGCTAAAGTTATCATACAATTAATATATTTTACACTTGAGAAACCTGAAGGGCTTTAATAAAGAAACACAATGAGCCTGTCATTGGGGAAGGGAAAGAGGAAGGATACAAACAAGTTCATGTGAGCATGCGGTGCATGCAGGCAGCCACCTTTATGAAAGAAGAAAGTGTAATGCTGCATTTACATCAAAAGTATGGCACAATTCTGTTTTGCAGTCTTTTAAGGTTTGCTGGGGAGTGTTAGTGAGATGGTAGTGATCCGCTAGTGCATCAAAAGGAGGTGTGGCTTACCACAAGAAATGAAAGAATTGTGTCCGTTCTTTAATTAAAGAATGCACCTAGAGGAAAGAAAGCACTTAACCTTCTATGTGAGTTCATGTATGAGAGAGGAGGCAAAAAAGGGATGCAAAGACAGGGTCTCTGGTGCCGTCACTCTTGTGCCTAAATGTAGTAAATGCCATGAACATTTAAAAAACCTGAGATGTTTACTGCTTGTGAGTGTTTCTCTACAGCTGATGATGAGAAGAAAGGAGTGGGTCCAGGATGCTCAGTTCTTCTGAGGGATGCAGTAAGCGATTCATCTGTTGCAGGGGAAGAGGCTGAAGGTGACACTGGTGAAGAGTCTCATCCTAACTGTGTAAAAAGTGTCAGAGGAAGGTAAAAGAAAATCCTGTATGGCTGGTGTCCGTTCTAGGTGCTTAAGAAAGGGGAAGGTGAGGGTGAAGAGTTGCTAGGGGCAGTAGATGGTTGGAAGGAATGTCTCGGGGACCCTTGGGGTGCTTAAACAATCCTGAGACCTTTTGTGGAAAAATATGTCCTGAAGCAAACACACTCAATAAATTTCTAAGATTTTAATGAAAAACAATTTTCCGTCATACCAGGTGGTGGAATCTGACAGTCTCATATCACACCATGGTGGGCTGAGCTGATCTTGCAATCCCTGCTGGAGTTGGGCGTGATGGAAACTAGGCTGGGCGATCCTGAAGGGCAGCTTTTTGCTGCAGGATTTGTTGTTGGGAATCAGCAGATGGTGCTATTCAGAAATAGTTAAATATGCTGGAAAGCAGTAAGACGCAAGCTTCTGATGAGAAGTTTGCTGGGGTGGTGTGTTGGTTTTGCTTAGAGCTCCCATGTTTTCAAACTGAAGCTTTATTGTCATCTCTGTAAGATGAAGCCCTTTTTTGACCTGTGTAGTTTTCATTCAGGGGGCTTATGTGTGTTCCTGGCCTTTGAGCCTTCTCTGGGCCAGGAAAGATCCAGGGAATACTACCAGATTCTAATCTCAGTGCTACCATTTGTTACGTGTGCTGTTTCAACAACAGCTGTTTGAATTGTGATGCTGATTTAGGATGTATTAGGAAGGGTTGACTGGTTGGCTTGGTGGATGGTTACATTACTGTCAAGGGTGTGAAAGGATCACACATTAATGTACCATGAGATAGCTCCTGCATAAGCTGATTTCTCTTTGGTGTGAAATGGGTATCCTGATAGTTTTTTGCTGTTGTGAATTAGCATTTTTTTGCAAGGTGATCTGTCTGAAAGGGAAAAGGGGAGACATTCAGCTACTGGGTGAGTCTGTGTCTTCCTTGGGATAACCTGAGCTACGTTATGCCCAACCCATGCTCATTAAGTGTGCCTCTGATCATTAATAAGCTACTTTAAGAGAAGTGGTGCACCTGAGAAGTGCTGCTTGCAGCTAGCTTTTGTGTGTGAAGCTGAAAGCTCACAAATTTTTAAATTACATGCTGATTTTTTCATCCTCCATGTTATATTAGACATTTTTTGGTGCTATTTCTGCAGTCTTTCTGATGTCAGATTTGGTATGGACAGGGTGAACCCACTTTAGGCACTTTCTCAGGCTTGCTGACAGGAGAGGAACTCAGGACAGAAAAAGTCCATCAGACTTGTTCAGGTAAGCAACATGTGATATGTGCATGGTGCAGAAAGACTCGTCGAACACCCATCCAGAGACCTGTCCTCTGCATGTGTAAGTAATAAAACACTGGTAGGTTGAAGCAAACTAAATGTATTTTGTACAAAAGAAGAAAAATATAAAAAAGCGATACCAAGCTGCAGGGAAGTACTGGACTCCAGGGTCTGTACAGGAGCATGGACACTGGTAGTCAGAAATGACCGTGTGATCCTTACAAGTGAACAGTATTATGCAGTAAATAAATTACCCCCAGTGATCCTAGAATTCCTCCTTCAGGGAAACTCCTTCCTGTGTCTAAATCTGTCCTTCTGTTTACTTTGCCTTTATAGTCCAGCCATACCATAAAGCTTCCTGGTAGTTTCTCAGTGCTAGGAGCACTACAAAACCATGAAGTCTGCATTTTGTGTTCCCAAAGAAACAGAATGCCCATCAAAACCAAGCTATAAATACTCTTGCTCACCAGTGTTGTTTCTAGTTACCAGGCTGGGGGGGATTCCTTATACAAACATTTGGTTTTTTTCCCAGTGATCTAGGATGAAATTTGAGAAAGATTAGCATTATGGTACTGTGAAGGTCAGAGGCTATAAGCAAGCAATATTTTGTAGAGAAATATGTTTCTTTTATTATACTAATTCATACCCCTGCCCCCACCCAGAAAAAGAGATGATTTCAAGCATACAACTTCTTTGTTAGATTTGAATCCCTCTCATCTCTTATGTTTCTTCAAATGACCTCCATAGATTTTACTAGGAAGCAGCCAGACATACACCCATCTTGGATTTAAAGTTAATGAAAATTCATCATTCAGGACAAGGACTCTAAAAAGCTCCCAAATGGCAGACTGATAACATCTTTGCTCTTAAATGCTATAAACTCCATATGAGCTGCTGCAAAATTATTTCTGCATGATGGAAATAGCCACTGTTACTCAGCTCTGACACAGCTACCGCTGGCAGCAGTAGTGGTTGGTTGGGACAATTCTGATACAAGCATCTTGTTAAGAATGTTAGGGGTAAGTGCATACTCAGGTATTTGCAGTGGCATGATATAGAAAATCTCAGCGTTCTTAACATTTTAAGATTATTTCAGTCAGAGGTAATAATTTTGTCTCAAACTTGAGAAGCAAAAAGTTGTGTTACTGCTTCTTTTTTGACATTCTGTTCAGCCAGGGAAGCATGGGAGGAGTCACAGCCAGCCCGTGGTTTTGAGAGACCTCTGGTCTCATTATGGTTGTTTCATAGACTTTCAATGTGACCTACAGTAGTACACTCCATTCCTTTCTAAATCTGTTCTTCACCTTTGAACTGGAGATCATAATGCTGCTTTTGCAAGGGTATTTCATGGAAAAACTCATTTGCTGCCTGCAAAATGCCTTAGTAATACAGTGAAGGAGCCATATAAGTATCTAGATAGATAAATAAATGCAAATTATGCTACCTACAGATGAGGTTACCTGGGTGCTCACAACAGATGTCTCATTGTAACATCTTTTTTAAAGTCTGAGCATGCACAGGTGTTGGTGGTAATTGAGCTATAAGGTACAGAGTGTGCTGTGTGCATTTCTAATATTATTCTAAGGGTCAAGTATTTTACTTTCTGTGATGTTAGGGATTTGTGCCATAGGATGTGCAAGTAAAAGGTTTGGACAACAGTCACAATGTTCATATAGCGATTGTTACTGTAGACTCAAACTGCAGTTACCCCTGGGGGCAGAGGGAGGAAGTGAAAGAAGGAGGTGAGACTTCTTCTGTCTTACTGGCTCTTGAATGATAAATAGAGATACACAATGGAGAATTCAATTCACTTGATTGCCGATTGCTTTGAATGTGTATAGGGTCACTCCTACCATTATTTTAAAATGAGTAAAATAAAGCGTGTCCAAAAATTTTCCTGAAAGCCTCTGAAAGTAAGTCAAGCCTTTGCATAACTTTAATGCTCAGTAAAGTAGAACTGGTGAACTAAATTCTGTTCCAGTAGCTGTAGAAGTTTGTTAGAAGACCCAGTGCTTATTTTCAGGGTATTTTGGTTGCTTATTGCCAACTCTTTAGAAATAACAGAGGAATAAATAATGCTGAAAGGAAATTCAAAAGAGTCTTGGGTAATGGTGAAGCTATAGCATACCTCAGATGCTGCAACTGCTAAGAAAATAGCAGCCAAGTAAGTGACTTATTTCACCTGCAAAGGTGCTGAGTTTAACACCTACATTATTTTCATTGTCCTGTGTCAAGCAAGAAAAGCACTGGACTGTTCTAAAGTTACTGTTCTAAATTAATTTAGTCTGTTTAGCTTTGGAACGGCTTTCTGTTTATTCTGTGGAGTAGTACCCGAGTGCATAACTGATGCACACAAACTGGAGTTCTTTGATGGAGAAAGGCCTCTGAATTGTGAGCAGAAGATGCAGCAGTAAGTAGTCCTGTGGACTGTTTCAAAATGTCATGCCTCCTATATTTGTCATCTCAAATTTTGTTCTTGTGACATCTTGCTCACTGCCTGGGAAGGGAAAGTCTTGTGTAACATTTGGATGTGTTTGGTTTCCTGTGGAAGTAACAGTACCACATTCCTGCACAAAATCTACTTTTTACTGGTAGCTTTCCAGGTGTTCCTGCTTTTGACAGCTTCTTTTTGTGCTGTGTATGAAGTGAGATGGACTCCTTGATGAGTCTCAGGAAAAGGAGTCTCCAGTTGTTTCACAAGCCAGTGTGTAATAATAATACACAGACTTTTTCTTGTTTAACACACGTATGAAATTCTGTTTCTGTTCTATATGAAGAAAAAGTCTGCAGTTTAATATTAAAAGCTCAAATGAATTGCACCAGGTTTTAAAGTTAGAGCCCTTGTTAACATTGAAGATTATTGAAAATGCAACATCAAAACATTTGAGGCATTTTTGGAGAAGAAAAACTACTGTTGTGAGGAAAGCTTGTGTTGCATATATAATGAAAGCTCACTGCAAAGAGCCATTAGTTATATAGCTGAGACTTCTAAATGCAACCTTAATTATGCAAGCTCTTATCAGTTATATATAGAAGACAGTCCATGAATAGAGCAATCTAGTGTGTCTTGTGACAGCTATGACTGTATTAAATTGCATACTCTGGTGGCATTCTGCCAGGCAGATGGGACTGTAAAATTGGAAGAATAGGTTTATTTAAAAATGCGAAATCTGTCCTAAACCCATTGCTATTTTATCTCTCTAGGTATGGATCTGGATAGGTCAATATTGAAGGTTATAGAAAGCAGGCTTCGCATCCCAGATCAAGAGTAGCAGTATTGCCCTTATGCTGTAGATTATGACATTCTCTTGATATGTTGAACATGCTTGTTAATGATGTTGTTTCAGTGTCAGCCTGCTCAGTGACCCTAAAGAGCTGAGGATTTCCAAGGAAGATTTTGGAAAGCATCCTGTTTAGAGAAGATGCTTTTCATTAGCTAGTCATACATTCTCACTATCTATGCAGTTTGTTCCTCTTTGACTCTGTGAACCATATCCATGAAAATACATTTATTGCTTTGCTATTCCATCTGCTTTCACTTCTAGGACATCATCTGACCAGTCCTTTCCCTGGGATGTCATGATTTCTAGAAGCAGTGAAGTTTGGGAAGTCCTCACTAGTGTCCCGAATGTAGAGATAAAAAATAGTAACAACTTATTTGCTAAGAAAGCAACTTCTGCCATGGAATAAGTCGCCTCTTATTCCCCAAGTAAACTGAAATTTCAACATGATCTTCACAGCTGTTGTGCAATCTCTTTCTCTAGTACTGAATTTTATTTCGAGTATGAACTGTGTTGGAAGAGGTGAAGAATAATTTCGGTGAGGCTTGGAAATACCTTTACTGAGTTCTTGAATCTTCTGGAGACCTTTGGAGTAACGTTACGGGGGACGTTTTAGTCTCATTTTTTTCTTGCCTTCCTTTTCTGCAAAGTGGAAAAAAAAACTATTTTCCTTTGTTTTCTTTGTATTGCCTGTCCAGTTGTGGAGTGTTTAGCATACAACCCATACAGATCTTGCCTAGAGAACCATTCTGCCTGGCCTTTCAGCTTCTCATCTCTAATACTATCTAGGGAAACACAGACAGAATCTGAAGTGTGCCAGTCAATAATGATTGTTTTTCCTTTCAAAGATGTAATCCCCATTTTGTGTTTCTGTGTTAGTTCAAAGGAGAAAAAGGAAAGTAAGGAGGGAGAGTTTATTGATAATTCTAATAAAGTTAATATGTCTAGAAATAAGTCATTGACACTTTTGATAGGTGTGAGAGGAAGGGGACATTGGTTCGCAATGAAAAATTAGTAATTTTTTGTGGGAATATACATCTTTCTGTGTAAATAATGGCATCCTGTTGACCCAGAGATTTTTTTTTACTGTTAAATTATCAACTGAAACATTGTCTCAGCAAAATTTCTGAACTGAGAATAAGAAGTGATGAATAGTAAACAGACTTAAAAATGGCAAGTTATGCAGGGACATTAAAAAAACCTGAAAGCAAGATAAGAATTGTGTGAAAACATGGTCTATGAATGCAGGTGTTCTTAGTGGAACGTGGCTTCATTTCTTCCTGCTGGACTTCAGGCAGTTGTAGGGGAATGATTGACAGGCCAGTGACTCGGCAAAAGGATTCCTCCTCTTAAATTATCATTTTTTTTATTAAAAAAAGAAAGCTGAAGAAATCTAAATAGGAAACTCATCAGGAACTTTCTGGTTTACTCTGTTTGAAAGATGCCATCAGGCTTCTTTGATGTTCTGCTGTACTTCCACCTGTCACCAGTGAGCATGGGCTTGGAAGACCCTCCTGTTCCTCAGGTGTGATCTTTTGCCAGTGCTCACACCAGCTCTGTGCTTAGAAGTCCATTGTTTATTCTTCATTTCTTCTGTCTTACTATCCCCCTTTTTTTATTCAACTGACCTGAAACCTTAAGCACTGCAGAAGATGAGAAAGGAATTATTTCGTTAGTTTAACATTTAATTTAATAAGGAATGGAGGATGAGCTGCAGAAGGAGGATGCACCTTCTTGGGAGAGCAGACTGCCCCAAAATCTGCACAGTGTTTTCTTTATCTTCCTCATTACTAATTCAAGAAGCTAGTTTTGTGTCTATGTCATTCCCATATTAATTTTAGGCAGGCTAATGCACTAACAATAAATGGCTTAAATGGTATTGCTTCTGATTTGGATAAGAACACTGTGGCATAATTTATGGTCAGACTTGTCTTATTTACCATACAAGATATCTTGCATGTTGTATCTGAAGTGATCTGTTTAGAATGGCAATTTTATTTGACACCTTTCATACCATACATTACTTCCACATATTTAGTTTATAGCCTAGCTTTACTGTTCTAAAGCGTTATCTGGGAAAAGGAGGTTTTAATCCTATTCCTGACAAACTTGTAAAATGTGAAGTTCAACTCCATGTTACCAGACAAAGTAACACTGTGAAGGCAATATGAGACTGAGCTCAATTGCTTTGAAGTTAGGAGTCCTTTAAGCACTTTTCTGTATTTGGAGACTTCCCGAGTTTCAGGTTGTTGCATGCCTCAGATGCACTCAGAAAACATGGAGCTACCTGGACCTGAGGCATAGTGGCCTGAGAGCAGGGACAGCGGAGCTATCAGAGTCCTTTGGAGGTGCAGTGCATCTTCCATTACACCTCTTATCAACTGGATTATTGTTTCTGCTTGTGGGGGTTCACTTCAAAATGAAAAATGGGGCACAACTGATTGGTACAGATGGGAAAAAGACACAGGCTTAGGACTCCAGTCAGGGCATCAACTACAATTCTACTTGTCCTTACTTGAGAATGGGTGGTTTCTGTCACATGAGGACATACCTGCAGAAGGAATAGGGTGAAGGCAACTGTTAAGGTTGGTGCAGAATTCAGTGATCCCAAGGTAACACTAGTAGTAGAAACATAGACTCATATTACCATATCTATGAAATTCTGTAAAGGTGTGATTGCTGTGGGCAGAGTGCCTCCATTAGAGCCTTCCTGTGCACTGCATGTTCTCCTGGATGCATGAAAATACAAATCTTCCCTTCCTGCTTCTCACCAGGCAGTCGCATCACAGCCAGGTCCACCCATGATGCTACAGATCAAATTTATCTTCACGTGTGTGGGTGCTGGGCAGGAGGATCATATATTTCACTTAATTTGCTATTCCTTTGTTTCCACAAGACAGTTGACTTCATAGGTTTGATATGGCATGGCATAGAATAGAATAGAATAGTTCCAACTGGAAGGGATCCGCAATGATCACCCAGTCCAATCACCTGACTACTTCAGGGATGAGCAAAAGTTAAAGCATGTTATTAAGGGCATTTTCCAAATGCCTCTTAAACACTGACAGGCTTGAGGCATCAACCACCTCTCCAGAAAGCCTGTTCCAGTGGTTGACCACCATCTCAGTAAAGACATGCTTCTAATGTCAAGTCTGAACCTTCTCTGGTGCAGCTTTGAACCATTCCCACACATCCTGGCACTGTATCCCAGGAAGAAGAGACCAGTGTCTCACTCTCCACTGCCCCTCCTCAGGAAGCTGTAGAGAGCTGTGGAGTCACCCCTCGGCCTCCTTTTCTCCAAACCAGACAAACCCAGAGTCCTTGGCTGTGCCTCACAGGACGTGCCCTCCAGCCCTTTCACCAGCTTTGTTGCCCTCCTCTTTGTTGCCATCCTTGTTGAATGGTAGGGCTCAGGACTGCACACAGTGCACAAGGTGAGGCTGCACCAAGGCTGAACACAGCAGGGTAATCACCTCTCCTGACTGGCTGGTGATGCTGTGTGTGATGTCCCCCAAGATGTGGTTTGCCCTCTGGGCTGCCAGGGCACACTACTGACTCGTGTTGAGCCTGCTGTCGGCCAGCACCCCACATCCCTCTCTGCAGGGCTGCTCTCCCAGTTTGTACTGGTGTCTCATGTTGCTCCATCCCAGGTGCAGAATCCAGCATTTGTTCATGTTAAATTTCATGCCATTACTGATTACTCAATGCTCCAATCTATCCAGACCCCTCTGCAAGGCCTCTGGTCCCCTGAGAGAGTCAACAGCACCTCCCAGTTTGGTATTGTCAGCAAACTTACTAATGGTGCATTGAACTCCTGTATCCAGATGGCTGATCAATATACTGAGCAGAACTGGCCCTAGGACTGAGCCCTGCAGAACACTGCTGGTGGCCACTTGCCAGCCAGATGTAGTCCCATTCACTGCAACTGTTTGAGTCCTGCCCTTCAGCCAGTTCTTCACCCAGTGCACTGTGAACCTGCTCATCTCACAGCTGTACAGCTTGTCCAGAAGGATGCTGTGAAGGACAGTATCAAAAGACTTACTAAAATACAGACAAGTTACATCCATTGCCTCCCCATCATCCACTAAGCAGGTGACCTTATCATAGAAGGATATCAAATTATTTAGACAGGAGTTGACCTTTGGGAATGCGTGTTGGCTGTGCCTGATGATTGCATTGGTTATTAAATGCCTTTCAAGAGCACCTAGTATTGTCTTCTCCATAGTTTTCCCAGGTGCTGAGTTTAGATTGTCAGGTCTGTAATTTCCTGGGTCTTCCCTCTCACCTTTCTTGCAAATTGTAATAATGCTGGCTGCCTTTGGGTGAGCAGGGACCTCCACAGACTCCTAAGACCTTTGGTAGATGATTGAGAGAAGTCCTGCTGTAACATCCACTATCTCCTTCAGTACTCTGGGATGAATCCCATTAGGACCTATGGCCTTACATATATTCAGCTGATACAGCTGATCCCTTATAATTTCCCTTATAATTCCACAAATGGAAAGTCACTGTTCCCACAGTTGTGGTCCTCTGACTCAGAGGACGGGGCAACCGAAGGTCCACTGATATTATTAAAGACTGAGGCAAAAAAAGCATTGAATGCTTTCGCTTTCTCTTCATCCCTGTTTGTCAGGTGGCCATCTTCAACAAGTATTGGTCCAGTGCTTTCCGTAGACCTCCTCTTGCTATAAACATACTTAAAAAAATTAACAAATTTTACAAACTCTTTTTTCTTACTTATAAAGTTGGTTGGATGATGAGCTGACAGAGTGTGAAATCTGTCTTTTATAAGCCTTTCCATTTATTTCAGCTGCAGGTTAGAGAAAACCCACAATTACTCCGACAGACAATTTTTTAATTCAAGCTAAATAAAATCATAATGGTTTATGAAAGCTTTCAAATAAGTGGTATATGTTCAATATTATCATAAATATTTATTCTACCACCAAATTGGAAGGGGCTCAGCCTCTTGTACTATATATATTTTACTCTTTACTTCTCCCTGTAAACATCCTGGACAACTGGTTAAGGGATCAGAAGCACAAGTAGTGTTCTCCTCTATTCCTCCAGTGGCACAGAATGGTGAGGGAAGAAAGGGAAAGACCCATTGGATCAGTACCTGGCTCCAAGACCGGTGTCACTGGCAGGACTTTGGTTTTTGGCTGTGTATGTCTGGCACAGGTGTGTTTCTGTCTTCTCTATATACTATTTTATGGTATATTTTTGACATGATAGAGAGAAGCTCTTCAGAAGGCAGATGCCGAATTAGTTGTTTAGTTTTGTTCTGATTTATGTTTTCCTCCACATTCTTTTTGATTCTTAGATATGAAAGTAGTAGAGATATGGCTGTTGTAGTTTTTACTGCTTGCCTTGGAAGTGGATTCCATCCAGCTGGTTGTAGTTCCCACAGCCAGCTGTTGCAGCCGTTGAAAAGTATAACCATTGCCATCTGTGACAGCTATGAATTCTGTAGAAATCTTTTTAATCACGCTTACAAACTGTAAATGTGTTCTTTGCAGGTTGAAATTCTAAACCTGAAAAAATAATCAGCTATAAAAGTTACAGGTTCCATACTTTCTCTTACTCCTTTTTAATAGCTCTCACTAGTTTATCATCTTGGGCTTTTTTTTCCAGATAGTTGGGGTTTTTTTGCATCTTTTAATGCCATAGAATGGTGATAAAAAAGACTGAGGAAAGAGAAGCGTGTAAAATGCATTTACATATCATCATAAAATAAATCTTTTTAGTTTTTGTATTTGTGGCAGGTATTTTTGAAGTGACTCATGACAGTATGCAACATTTATATAGATGTTTTGCCCCTTTCCTCCTACCAGTAGGGGAAGCTTTCATTTAACATCATCTATGTGTTAAAGACTATTCATACAGATAAGGTTTCAGACTATGTCTTTGTGGGTGTGGAGTTTTTTTGCTAGTTAATGTATCATTTCCAGTGAAATTTGAATATGAGAAAATGACCTAAAAACTTCTGCCTCTACAAAAGTGGCTTCTGCTATGTATTTATATATCAAAAATACAGAGTAATTCAGTAGATTTTGGCAAGAGAACCTTACATTAAATATAGCTGAGGAAATTAGATAGGACTTTCCATTCCACAAATTTATGTGATTAGTTACATAACAAGCTTGTCACAGCACAAGGAATTTATGTAGGAATTAACTAGTGTAGTGCTAGTTGATTTCCAGAGAATCTGAAGTATCTAAAGTGGGTACTCCGAATGGGCACAGCTGCATCGGGGGTGCTACTGCCTTTTTTTTAGTAGCATTGTCAAGTACCTATTGCAGGAGTGAGCAACATAAAAATAATTAGCATTCTATGATAAAAGGGAAGTTTGCTTTGAGTATTAATAGCTCTTTATGATAAAATCAGAGTGATGGGGTAGAAACAAATCCATCTTGTGTATCTAAAAAAGGTCTTATATTTTAGTCACCTACTTTATGATACCTTAAAAATGGTATTGTTTATGAATTTGTGGAGTGGAATTAAGCATTTTTAATTCTTCCTCTAGTAATTACAGGAAATATCACACTGCTTTTCCTTAGATTGCATTCTCTTTTATGCAAACCAGTCCCATAATGTGTATTGAGGGAACGGGAGTGAGGCACCATACTTGTGGGGTAGTGTTCAAGAAGAGAAATGGAAAAGGTTGACTGCCAAAGTAGTAAAGAACAGAATAGGGTAGGAGGAGGGCTGCAGGGGAGAAACAGAAGATTTGGGTGGTTTCAAAGAAAAGAGAAGGGAGAATATGAGGAAGAAGAGAAGGGGGTTGGGAAGAAGCTGAGAACATGGAAGGAGAAGGGAAGAGGTCACTATCTTTTCCCACTGTTTTCCTTGAGGCTTCCCACCATGCACTCTAGCTGCAACCAGCATCCTCACTGCTGGATTCAGTGGTTTGATAGTTTAAATACACTGACTATTTTCATTTTAGCCTCCAGTTGTCTTTTGATTTCAGAAACTGGGAAGGGAGGAGTGATGGCTGGGTTGTGGCTGAGGTTACATTCACAACTCTGATGTCTTGCAGCCCTGCACCAAGCCCCCAGACTCCTTCAGCATTCTGTCAGCTGGTTCTGCATTTCAGGTGCTGAGCTCTGGCACTTCTAAAAGCCATGTGTTTTTCAGTGATCTGCTGCCCCGTGTGCTGTCAACTGCAGTTAACCATCTTGTTCACAACTCGGTATGCTTGCTGCCATGAAGTGGTCAGACTTGTTTGGTCTTTTCTCGTGTCAAGCCCATTGCAGCCTGAGAAAAGAGCTTTGCCTGTTCCCATTCTTTCCTTTAGTTGCTCTCTCCCTCCTTCCTTCTTCGGTTTTGAACTCTCTGCTCGTGCTGTTTCCTTTTCCACGTTTATACTTGCTGTGCCAGTGCTGCAGATGTGGGTATAGAGGAAGACAGCATTTCTGCCTTAGTTTAAGTCAGATACGCAGATAGAAAGACAGTATACCTACAATTTACCTCTCTTTCAAAGTGGCACATAAATTTATTGCTTATTACAGCTTATTCAAAATGAGTGGAAAAAGGACCAGGTTGAAAAACAAATGTAGAATTCCCCATGTTTTTTAAGAAAACAAGGCTGTTTGCATAAAAGAAAGGGCTTTATACACAGAGAGTATGTGTTCATATGTCTAGTTAGTGATTTTAAGTGCAGAATTATGAATACAAGCATGTGTATAAACTCTGGTTTACACACCCTATATTCTGTATTGCAGGTAAACTCTGAACATGTGAACACTTAAGGAGAGCAATAGTTGTCTTGCTCAACATTTTCTTCTTGGCTAGACTGCTGTAATTCCAATTGCCTGGAGGAATGATTCTCCATTTCTTGCTGATAATACATGTCTGTAAACTAATGGCTGGATATGTACCTAAACATCTGAGAGGAGCATTAATTATTCACAGGAATTTAACTGGGCAAGCTCTCTTTATTAAAGCATGTCGCTTTTACTCACTTCATGGAAGAAAAAAGATCTGCAAGGGACTTGTATGCTCTCCTAGGATCATCGCTGCTCATTGTGAATAATTTGTATGGAATTTAAACCCTATAGCTAAGCACTTCTAAAGCATCTTTGCTGAAAGACAGCTATTTGGTGGTGTGAAAAGAAAGGTCTATCTTTTGGTGGCTAAAGAAGGTATGAAAAACAATTTACCATGCATTTGCCTTAAGCTTTAAAAAAACAGTCCAGCCTGATTTATTTATTGATGGATGGATAGATAGATTGCCATGCTGCCATTTTCCATTTTGGGAAGATTATCATCTCAGCATTCAAATTCAGTATTCAAGTCTGACCAACAAGATCTGTCCATGTGGAACAGCTGCCAACCCAGTTAACCTCTATTCTGGCTTTTGTGCATTAGAAAGGAATAATCACTGTGAATCCCTTCCCATTTGTCTTTATTGTAGTTCACTTTAATTAATTTCTGTCCTCTCCCTCAATCTGTCAGTTTTATTACTAGATTGAATGTTAAGCCTTGGCAACATCGAAAGTTTAAAGCTATATTTTTATGAGATGAGCATAATTTTTAAATAAATTATGAGAAAAACAAAAAACTTCCTTTCCTTTGAAAAAAAAAATCTGCTCTGAAATTGAGTGAGTGTACACTGCTCCCACCAGACAGCTTTGTCCTATTCTTTCTGCAGCATAATTTTTCTGATATTTTCTTTTCCCTGCTCTGGCCTGTGCCAGTTTAGAATTGAGAAAGAAATTTGTTTTCATCTTTTTAAAAGTTTGTATCTTAGATAGATAGAATTCTCAATCAGAAGCATAAAGTATGTTAGCACAGAGCAGTGTTTTTGAGTATGGCATTTTGAAACATATATTGCTAGAAGATTATTTCTTACTTAGGTTGGCTTAACTGCTCCATAATTGCCGTGAACATGATTTATGCATATCTAATTTTAATCATTAATGAAGTTCAGTCCAGCCTTTCCTTGCTGCAGTAAAGGACCAAGAAAGACAGAGAGAATGCTTGTTCAGCATACGCTTCCCTGGCATGAGCCAGTTTTCGTTTTGCTGGCATTTCACCTCTGACTGCAGTGCAGGGGGGGAGAGAGAGACTCAGCCTCCAGGGTTCATTGCTGTGGTTTTTGTCACCTGCTGAATATAGAGCAGAATTCTGCCAAGCGACACAGTAATTCCTATGTGAAAATAGACCCTGTGCTTCACTCTCAGGGTGGCAGCTGCCTGCTCTAATAGATGGGCTTCAGCAGGGAGGCAGGCACATGACCCTGGTCTAAAACTGTCCAGTTCCTTGTAAAAGTTCTCTGCCTTTTCAGCGAGTGCCAACAAATGAAGCCAAGCAGCTTCACTTCATGAAAAGAGGAGAAAACAATCTGTCATACCATTTTGGTATGGTTTAATCTAATAATTGGATTTCTGGTTTGTTTTTTAAGCTGCTGGCCTTCAAAAACTCGTTGTGATCACTTGTCTATGCTCAAAACCAGGGTATTGACTTAGACTCTTTTGGAGTGGGGAGTTGCAGAAGTTATTGGCATTGCAGTTGTAACTGCTCCATGGTTGACTGAGAATGTCTCATAGTGAGATGATTTGTTGGTCTTTGTGCCATGCCTTCTACTGCCCAAGCTTTCCCTGTGTTGGGAACAGGATGAATAAAAGACTCTCACTTCCTAGAGGAAAGGAGGATCCTGCTTCTTTTCGAAGATACTTTTGACACTGAAGGAGAAACCTGTTAATTCCTTCAAAGAAATGCAACAAGTGTGAAGAGCTAGAGAAGACTGCTACTGTCTTGGAAATAAGTTATGAGTTGAATAAATAATGCTATGATAGAATACAAAATAAGAAAACTTGATAGAGAAGGGAATCTGAAGCTTCTCTCCATCTTGTTCCACAGCATGTGGCAAACCAATATACAAAACATTTGAAAGCCCAGAAGTTCCTGAATGCTGCTCTCGTGGTGCATACTTTGGCTGTGGAACTCCATGCTAGAACACCGAAGGATTCAAGAGAATTTGGGTTTCTTTGTGATAAGACTACCCACTGGTCAAATAATAGAGAAGAAAATCTCACTTCTTTTGTGACTTAATCTGATCTTTGCCTCTCAGGAGTCAGCTGACATTTCTAAATTAGCTTTTGTGGGGTCCATTTTGCTTATTTGGCTTCCTTTTAATGTGTCTGGGTTCTGCACATTGTCAAAGGCAAGCTACTGGAGTGGTGGGGAGTTAACATTTAATCTAATATGGCAGTTCTTCTGTGGCAGAATCCTAGAAATTATGGTTACAGTTGACAATTTGTCCCATGCTTTCACATGGACATATGACATCACTCTATGTCCTAGTAGCTTCTAATCCTACTTGGAGTTGCCCAACGTGTGGGGGGTAGTTTCAAAATACTTAAGTCATTGATGATGCCTAAGTACTGTGCTGTTGGTTTTAATAGGGTGAAGGCTCTTGTTTTCAACAAGAAGTGGTGCTGTGCTGGACCTTGTTCTCCCCAACAAGGAGGGGCTGGTGGGGAATGTAAAGCTCAAGGGCAGCCTTGGCTGCAGGTGAAGTTCAAGATCCTTAGGGCAGCAAGGAGGGCACACAGCAAGCGCCACCCTGGACTTCAGGAGAGCAGACTTTGGCCTCTTCAGGGACCTGCTTGGTAGAGTATCATGGGGTAAAGCCCTGGAGGGAAAAGGAGCCCAAGGAAGCTGGTTAATATTCAAGGATCACCTCCTCTAAGCTCAGGAGCACTGCATCCCAACAAAGAGTCAGGCAAAAATGCCAGGTGGCATGCATGGAGCAACAAGGAGCTCCTGGACAAACTCAGGCACTAAAAGGAAGCCGACAGAGGGTGGAAGCAAGGACAGGCAGCCTGGGAGGAATACAGGGAAATTGTCTGAGCAGCCAGGGATCAGGTTAGGAAAGCCAAAGCCCTGATAGAATTAAATCTGGCCAGGGACATCAAGGGCAACAAGAAAAGCTTCTAGAGGTACGTTGGTGACAAAAGGAAGACTAGGGAGAATGCAGGCCCTCTCAGGAAGGAAATGGGAGACCTGGTTACTTGGAATATGGAGAAGGCTGAGGTTCTCAATGACTTTTTTGCCTCAGTCTTCACTGGCAAGTGCTCAAGCCACACTGCCCAAGTCACAGAAGGCCAAGATGGGGACTGGGAGAATGAAGATCCACACGCAATAGGGGTAGATCAGGTTCGAGACCATCCAAGGAACCTGAAGGTGCACAAGTCCATGGGACCTGATGAGATCCATCTGTGGGTCCTGAGGAAATGAGGGGATTGAGTTGCTAAGCCACTGTCCATCATATCTGAGAAGTCGTGGCAGTCTGGTGAAGTTCCCTCTGACTGGAAAAGGAGAAACATAACCCCCATTTTTAAAAATGGAAAGAAGGAAGACCCAGGGAACTCCAGGCCACCTCTGTGTCAGTCTCACCTCTGTGCCTGGTAAGATCACGGAGCAGATCCTCCTGGCAACTGTGCTAAGTCACATGGAAAATAAGGAGGTGATTGGTGACAACCAACATGGCTTCACTAGAGGCAAATTGTGCCTGACAAATGTGGGGACCTTCTATGATGGGTTGCAGCATTAGTGAATAAGGGAAGAGAAACTGATGTCATCTGCCTGGATTTGTGCAAAGCATTTGACACTGTCCTGCACAACATCTTTGTCTCTAAGTTAGAGAGATGGACTTGATGGATGGACCACTTGGTGAATAAGAAATTGGCTGGATGGTTGCACTCAAAGAGTTGTGGTCAACAGTTCAATGTCCAAGTGGAGATCAGTGTCAAGTGGCGTTCCTCAGCGGTCAGTATTGGGACCGGTGCTCTTTAACATCCTTGTCAGTGACAGGAACAGTGGGATTGAGGGCATGCAAGGGCAGGTAGTGATTGGATTTGGGGCAACACTTTCAAACTGAGAGCATGTAGATTTAGATTGGATATTAGGAAGAAATTCTTGACTGTGAGCGTGGTGAGACACTGGAACAGGTTGCCTAGAGAAGCTGCGGCTGCCCCCTCTGTGGAAGTGTTCAAGGCCAGGTTGGAAGGGACTTAGAACAACCTGGTCTAGTGGGAGGTGTCCCTGCCCATGGCAGCAGGGTTGGAACTAGATGTTCTTTAAGGTCCCTTCCAATCCAATTCTTAGCCACCAACAATTGCTGTTAGGGGCAATGTAAGCTTACCTAGATCATTGACATTAACCTTCTTACAAGTAGTGGTAGTGCAACTTCAGTGGCATAGAATTCTGTAACACAGGAAGAATGCCATAGCTAACTAAGGTCCTGTCATGCTGCAGCATCACTGTTTTTTAGTCAGGGAGAAGTTAAGGTGACATTTGGTGCAGAATTCTCCTACCAGATATAAAGCAGTACTTTCACAGTATAATGCACTTGCCTCCTGATGTCCTCTTGCATTTATAAAATGGTCCTGAGTGTATATTTTAGAATAACACTAATTAGGAGGGATCTTAATAGAACATGAGGGAATAAATATAATTTGAATACCTTTGTGAGAAAGCATGACCCAGAGGTTTTACTACTGAAGTGCAGTGGAAAAGAATACTGAATAAAGTATAGTTATTTTGAGGATCTTACTTGTTCTTCTCCCTGTTGAAATGCAGAGAGTACAAGCTTAATGATCTCTTTTGTTCTTGCTCTTCATTTCTTTTGGCATTTTTAATGTGGTACCTTTTCTTTGTTAAATAGGAAAAAAGGTTTTATTTCTATGTTTATCCATCATCTTTAGCTGTGTTAGGTTCTTATGTAGTCATTTTGCTCTAACCTGAATGCTACTAGCTACACAGGACCTTAAGAAAGTTGCAAGTAATAGTTACAGTCTTCAAAAATATCATTCTTCATAACTGAAAGAGTGGTTACTTAACAGAACTCGGGCTCCCAAGTTTCACTGTAAATAGTTTGGAGTCTTTGTCTCTCTTATGGGACTCTTTTGTACTTACACATGTCAGGGAGCCGTAAGAATGGTTTGCTTCATAAGAGGAGGTGAGCTAGGAGCAGGAGTAGTCTTAGTGGCAGCACTCTTGCAAACTAAACATTTGAGAAACAGAACTAACAAGGTACTAGCAAGATACCAAGTGACTTGTAGATGCAGATACTGAAACCATTGTGAATACGACGGTCAGGATTGTAAGGATTGTAACTTCACAGAAGAGCCAGCAATTAATCATTTCATAAAAGGAAAAATTACATTAAGGTGATTAGGAAAATAAATCCTTGCATTATTGCACTGGAGCCTTCAGTTTTGTAGGCTCTTAAAAACTAGTGGGCATCACTTCCATTGCATAACTTACTTTTAATCAGTAAGTGTATATATAGAATATAGTAATATAGTGTATATATAGAATGTAGCTTTAGCTTCAAGAATTCAGGGGGACTGACAAAGTTAAAAAATTTTTTTTTGCTCTTGTCATCTGTTCTTTATTGTATAGACAGAAAGTGAAAAATCTGGATTATTTTTCCTTCTTGAAAGGAAATTTCTTGACATTAACTTTTGACAAAGTAAGGATCTGATGACTCTGTCTCTTGCTGTTGATTGTCTTTTAAGATGCTGGAATTTTCTTACTTTCTCCCTGGCTGAGGAGAAAATGTGGAGCTATTAGAAAACGGAACTTTTCCTTAGCCCATTTACAATTAATTAGTTAAGCAGATGTTAACAAAAGGTAATAATGGTTAGACATTGAAATGTTCTTAGCTCTATAGCTAAGGATTTCATTGACCTTTGTAATGTCGATGTCCTATCATCTGTGTGAATCTCCTGAAATAGAAAGTGTGATCTCACATTTTAATTATATGCACATATATTACTTGTGTGTGCACAAAATAGATGCAGGGGTAAATTAATTTTGTGTTGTTGTTTTTGACAAAGCATGTGGCTTATTCATTATGTATGCATATGCATGTGTGGACATAGGGGTGAAAGAGGAGTCAGAAAAAGACCACCAGCTGGTTGTTTGTTCTTGAACTGAGTTTGGACTATCTGTTGCAATAGTGTTTCTGCTCTAACCCAAAGACGTTTCTGCGCTTCCCTGAAATCTTAGGGAGTAGATTGCAGGTGTATAGAAGATTGCAAGAAGTCTGAAAGAATACTTTGCTTCTTATTGTACAGGAATAGCTGGTGGATGAAATGAGGAAGCCTAAAAATAAGGCTAAATATCAGCTTAATTGGGATGCAGTACTTGGTCAGGTTTAGAGTTGAGCAAGTTAGTAAATTACATTATTGAATCTGGTCCACATGCTATTTATTCTAAGTCTATACTGAAGAATCTCCCTTAGTGGTCTAGCTGTTACATTTTCCAGAAGGTATATGTAACACTAAACTTAATTGAAAATTGAGTAGATTTGGTCTTGAATTTTCATTTTTAATTTCCAGAAGTTCTTCAGAACCTTCTTCTTCCATCTGTGTTCTGGTGTGTGGGGGTAGTGACTTGCTGGCTGATTTTTTGGTCTGTAGTTTCCTAAGGGATAAGGATCCATTTATACTTTCATGTTGATTGTTATATAGCATGCATGAACTTGTGGGGGCCTTCTACTCAAAAAAAGTAGTCCATTGGTCTGCAGGGATTCTTGAGAGAAATGTTGTTGTGTAGAGTGGAAGAGGTATACTGAATTAAGGGAGTGAAGCATTGTGTTAGTGCGTTCTAAGGGCTTCTCACCAAGTAACACAAAATGCAGACCAGTAGTAAGCCAGCAGGGAAGTTTGTTAGTCCTCTTCTAGGTTTTCAAGACTTAAAAGTATCCACGTACTACTAAGTTGTGGATTTTTAATATGGTCTGATGGTGCACATACAAGTTGTCCATTATCAATATGCGTCTTGGCTAGATGCTGTCTTCAGAGTGTTTTTATAGAGACAGCCATCTGGCTGAGGGTGTGATAGCAATTGGCACTGTATGTCTATGTGATGGGGTAAAATTCAAGAAAAAAAGTGTTATGGTGAAGGAATACCACCATAATATTTTCTGTTACATTTGAGAAAAAGGAAGAAGGGAACTGCTTATCTGACTGAGATAAAAAGCACTGTACAGCTGGTCACAGTGTCAAACCCAGCCCAGATTGTTATTAACAGATCTGTTTGCCATCTAGTTTATATCTGCCTTGGGCATGAAGAGTCAGCCCAATTCCCATTGAAAAGCAGGGTATTGGCAATTTTGCTTTCATTGCATGGAGCAACTAAGCAGGTTTGGACATGATGGCTTTGTGGATGC
The DNA here is from genome assembly GCA_013398125.1 of Aegotheles bennettii. NCBI lineage: Eukaryota > Metazoa > Chordata > Aves > Caprimulgiformes > Aegothelidae > Aegotheles > Aegotheles bennettii. The sequence goes on along the minus strand of VZRW01009962.1, from coordinate 33,995 downwards.
CAGATCACCTAGAAGAACTTTGCTGCTGTGGGAAGAAAGGGGATGGATTGGTTCTGTAAAGAGCATGTTTCATTTTAGTGTTGTAACACAGGGTCTACTGGATTGAGATGGGTGGGGTTTGTTTTTTTGATGATCAAGTAGCAATGACTGTCCTGATTAAATCTCTTTCTAGTGATTACTATCATCATACTTACTTCATTTTTTATTATTGTAGAACCCTTTAGTCCTAGTTAGGTTTTTGCTGTACAAGTATAGAAAAATGAAATGAGCAGGACTGATTTTTATTGTGGTTTTCATCAGCAGATCTCAAAGCACTTTTCAAAAGAACTAAATACCACTAGGCCAATTTTATTAATGGAGAAACCAAGTCAGAGACAATATAATCACTCATTGCAGGCCTTCCAGCAGGCCAGCATCACGTTGAGGATAGAACCTGGGTCTTGAGAGTCACACTGTTCTCATGTTCATGCATTCATTAACACGTCAGGCCTGATTCACCAAGGAGCTGATTACCTTCAGTTTCTCTTGATTTCAACCAAAGTCATGAAAGCCCAGTATTTAAAAAAATTAAGCCCAGCTTAACAAAAATGCATGAGAGCCTGTATGTTTACATGGAAGGCTGTGTTCCCTTTATGAAGCTATTGTGTTTTTTCTGTAAACAGCTGAGTACTGAAAGTGTTCACCAGAATTTATATTCCTGTGCTATTGTCAAGATTAGAAAGACATTGTAAGAAGTGGTGAAGATTCTGGACTCCTTGTCCAGAAATGGGGTGATCTAGTCCTCATCAAATCCATACAGTGAATTTGAGTATTATAATAGATATGGTATTAGCATTATGTATGAATTGAGGTTTATGGGTGTTGATAACATGGAGATCACAGGTGGTATACTCCCTCTGTTTTCTTGTTGTATGTATAAGTCACTCATTAAGTGAGAAAAAAGTTAATGTGATTTGTCTGAAAGCAATCTGTAATGCTTACTAAGTGAACTTTGGAAGCTATTGACATCCAGATTAAGAAAAAGAACAATCAAATTGAAGTAGATCATAGATACACGTTCATTCATGTGACAGCAAAGTGGAGAACCATGCACAGGACAACGTTCTCATTTCAGCATGCTAATGCATCATAAATAAATATTCAAATCCAGATGATTATAATGAAAGGAAACTGAAAATTCTCACATACCACTTTTTGAAGAAACAGTCTGACTTTAGCCTGAGTTAGCAGAGCACCACACCAGCCATTCATCTGCTGATTTCTGGGTATGAAGGCATGAACAACTGCCAATGAGCCTATTAAGCAGAAGAAAAAGAGACCATTTCCCTATTACAGGAACAAAGACATCCCCAAGAATCAATAGCTTTTAGTCATCTACCCCATTTTTCCAAAGAGAGATAATACATGTTTTATCCTCAAGTACTCTGAAGTACCTTTTATATACTCCACTGGGGTCAAGAGTGTTTGCAATGGCAGATTTCAGCCAGAAAAATTAACTGGTCCAAGTTACACAACTGTTTGAGGCTAATCCAAGAACGAAGAGCAAAAAGGACAGTGTTTCAACCCATTGTCTAACTGCTGTGCGTATGTCTTAGTTTATTTCTTTACCCCAGCCTCCCCACCCCCTCTCCCCCCACCAAAAAGAAGCATTTTTACTCATGTAACTTCTCCCTCTCAGGGCAGCTGATATCTTTCCATTCCCAATGTGGCTGTTTGGAATATTCAGAGAACCAAATTAAAATAAATACTCATGTCAATAGTTTGGATTTTCTGGCCCTAAATTCTAGCCCCTGCCTAGAGGTGCTAAGATTGGTACAAGATTTGAGAGGACCTTATTTGTAGTTTCCTAATTTTAGATCTTCCCTGTGGACTATACGAGCAGCCAAGACAGAGGTGGACTGTGTTTGGCTGTGCCCTAGGTGGGCTGAATTTGCAAGTGTCCCAAACCCATGGCTCTTTCATGTAGGCAAAGTTGTGCAAAGCAGCCCCAGAAAGACCTTAGAATTGAATTCTCTTTTTTATGTCAGCTAGCTAGGAGAATGAAGATGTTCTATATAGGTATTCACCACAACTTCCCAAGTAGTTTCTAGTCCCAAATGAATTTTTAATAACAACCCAATATCTACATAATCAATTGATAAAGAGAAACCACGCATAGTTCTGAGCAGTAATACTTCTGTAGCAACCTTGATATATTTTCATTCTTAGCAAGAAAGCAAACGTGCAAGACTCTTCACTGGGGACACTTAGGTCCGTTCCTACTAGAACTTGACAGGTGATGACTGAAGTGAAGTATGCTGCACCTGCAAAACCAGCTAACATACATACCCACCAACAAACTACCATTAAAGCTGCCACTGGGCAGTGACACTGGGCACTGAGAACTGAGCCCTCTTTCATTATCTTTATATATCCAGAATAGGTTTCTGCATTACTTACAGTAGCTTTTAATTCTACTGTAAGGCCTAAAAGGAATAAATTTAGATCAAAGATGTGGTTTTGTGCTTTCAGTTACACTTGTTAAGTGGAACAGTCGGTGCCCTGTGTCTGTTGCGGAACATAAAGTTCATTCTTTCTGCATTCTTTTTTGCAAAGCTGCACGCTGTAGGAATCTGTGGTCATTTTCTGTTGTATTTAACCAGGGTACAACTGCCAGACAATGTATTTAACACCTCTGAGCTAATATTTGGCAATGCCTCATACTTCAACACTGCTTGACGTTTTTTGAGTGCCGCTAAGCATCCATATTCCAGCACAGCCATGTTATGTAGATCAGCAATTCTGCACTCTTTTGGCTGTGTCTCTGTGTTTGAAGTGGCTAGTTTTAGCTGCTTTTGCTTCTGTCCAGCTGTTAGTTGTTGCATTAAAAAGGTAATGTGTAACTTTTCACTTTTGGTAGGTGTTGTGAATGTGCTAAGTATAGATTAGACCAAGATCTTGGAATGCATTTTTATATTTTCAGCCTGGTCTTTCTTGCCAAAAAATCCTCCAAGAGGCAAGGTCCTTCAGCTCACTTGTCTCTAAAATGTGAAGAAAACATATACATCTGCATTATTGAAGCTGGGTGCATAAGAGTGATTTTCTATTACATTTTTTATGGCTCCCTGAAAATGTTTTCTCCGAAGTGGTGAGCAGCAGTTAACCTGTTTCCTGAAAAACAGCAGTTCAGCTAATGTGGTGAGAGCTCGAACTCACACCTAGTTGTCTGTTCAGAAATGGGGCAGTGGGATTGCTTGGATCCTGCTGCCAGTGGTGAGCTAGGGTCTTTACCCCTCTTATCATCTCCTTCTTCTACTCTGGTTTCTTTGAGTTTTGTGTTTATGTATCTTTGCATTATGAAAAATGTAGTATGAAGAGAATGAGGAAGGCTGGCATCCTTCCCTCCTTTCTGTGACCCTGATGAAGTCAGCAGAAGCTATGTTATTGATTTCACTGCAGCCAGAATTTTATCCTTTCTATTTAAGAAAACAGTTTATGCTCAGACTCTTTTATCACTTAATTTTCCCATTATAGTCACATGTAAATGTTCTACTTGTAGTTTGTTGCTATTCAGAAAATAATGAGTCAGTTTCTTTTTCTTTATGAGGAAATTAAGATAGGTATGAATGGAATATTTTGAAGTCTCTGTTGTCTGTGTAGTTTATTTTCCAGGTCTAGACGTTTCAGATACATATGAAAGATTTTTGCACACACATGCAGGTATGGAAATAGCAATGAGATAAAAAACACTAGTTCAAAAATAAATTTAGAATAGTGAATTTGAATGCAGTACCTTCCTAAAAGGAACTTCTGCCAGCTTCTCCCTGCATAAAACACATCTGGTCTCTGGAACAGGTAAACTGAGCCTTAATTTGACCTGAAAGTTTAACATAAAAACTGTTTAGAGAGTGAATTATAATCTATATTTATTAAGGACACTAGTATTTTCCTAACAAAAGTATTCCTTAAAGCTTTTTGCCATTCTCAAAATCAATTAAGTGACTGCATTAATGTTAAGTGGGAATCACTGCCACCTTTATCAAAGAAATATTTAAGTGTCTTCAAACATTTCACCTTCTTACAAAGACTGCTAGAAAATGAACTAAGAAACTATTATGCCCTAAAAGCTTCCCTGGAATTCAGGAGGAGATAGCCTTTAAAATTTTTTGTGGCAGCAGAGAAATCACTACATACTGCTTGTCATCAAGGAAGGATTCATTTAGCCAGAAATTAATCCTGAGCTGCCTCTTCATAAATGTACTTGGACAGATCTAATTCTTGCCAGGCACAAAGCAAGTGATGCATAAAAAAAGAATCCCAGCACATTTCATTTATGCTCACTAGCCCTGCTTCATTCCTGACCTCCATGTTCCTCCAAAGTTTTGTGTACTATCAGCTGTTTGATTTGAATGCCCAGTGGTCATTTTTAGTTTCTACCTTTTTTGCAGAGGTTACAGAAGAAATGGGAAAGCTGTCTCTGATGGTTCAGATTAAATTTGGCTGTACATTTGCTGGCAAGTGATTTAGTATGTGCAAAAAAAAAATATACATGGACTGAGAATGAAGTGAGAAATCTTTAAAATGGCTTTAGAAAACAGCATAGAATGTTTGGTTCAGAGTGGCAAGGCAGGAAAAACATTACTGCACAAAAATGTGGCTCTGTGTTTAGCAAGTTGTCCTTAAGGATTTTCCAACAGCAGACTGGCTGCTCTGTTCAGTAAAGCAGAACTGAAAGATCTTAGAGCTGGTGTGGGTCTGAGCCACTATGTCCCCCTATAACAGAGCACAGCCCTCCTGGCTCATGTCTAGAGTCAGTCTACATTTTCAGCTGCCTCTTCTGAACCTAGGACACAGATGCCCAGTTCTAGAGTTAGCTTGCCTAGCATGTGCTGTCATTGTGCTACCAGTGTACTGAAAGATATATTGAATTTTTTTATTGCAGCGTTGAGGGGAGGGGAATGAGGAATAAACAAAGAGTGACTGTACTTGACTGAATGATCTGCCACATATGTGTCTATCCACATCTGTACTTTGGTTTTGTACACCTTTGGGGCAATATATTAAGTGTTTGAGGAAGTTAACATGCTTATAGAGTTATAATAAAGATGCTTTGCTAGTTCCAAGATCTCCTAGTTGTACAGGTCAAAGAAGGCCGTACATCTAGATCAGATTGTGAACTGACTAGTCTGAGATCATGTGACATGTCAGGAGACAAGTTGCAAGTTGAGTCTAAGAATGCCATGTGCCTGATATAATTGCTATATAGCCTCTACCATGACATTTGAGTTGCATTTCTTTGCAGCAATTACGTTATTCTTTTTGTGTTGCTTAAAAGTGGTCAGAGCAAGAATGACAACATGACTAAGACAGACCTCAGGTTTGGGCTGATGGCAAGTTGAATGAGTCAGCAGTGAGCCCTGGCAGCCAAAAGGGCCAACCGTGTGGCAGGGGAGTTGGACTGAATGACCTCTAGCATCCCTTCCAACTCCAGTAATTCTGTGAGATGGGACCAGCACGTCAGGGCCTGGAGTGCCTCCCTCTTCTAGGAGTTTCGCTGGCTAAGTTAGAGTTCAGGTAGCTGAGTCCAATTCCAGCTCCTTTACTGATATGAGCTGTTGGGAAGAAAGCCAGGAGCAAGGGCTTGTCCCCCCTTTCCCTTGGGAACTGCTTTTAAGCAGAGGCCTTGCTGGGGGCTCCTGCCTGTGCTGCATCGCAGCTGTGTAGAAGCTCTGTCTATGGCTGATCTTGTAGCTGCACAGTCTGGGCCTTGACCCAGACCCACTGGTTCAGCTTCCTGGCTGACTTTGGATCTGCCTTGGCACTACGAACTTGCTGGGGGATCACTGGGCTGCATGTGACCCACTGTTTTTGGCCCTCATCCTGACCTGGACTTGCCATTTTGCATCCTGGGTCCTTAGTGAGGCCACAGCTTGCACCTGCCTTGCTATTGCATTCTGCTCCTGAGTAGGCTTCCATGGTGGAATAGCTAGCCCTCACTGCTCTCTGGCAGAGTCAGGACTACCAACAAGGCTGTGATGTAGGTCCAAGACATGTCCACTCAGCAGTGAGTGAGACATGTAGCAAGGTTATAGCCCTGGACTCGAGGAAAGCAGACTTTGGCTTGCTGAGTGAATATGGTAGGCAGTATCCCATGGGAGTTGCCCTGGAGGGCAAAGGAGTTCAGGAGAGCTGGTCAGACTTCAAGTACAGCATCCTCACAACACAAGGATTTCTCTGGTGTGTGGGAAGTCTACCAGGCCTCGCAGAAGGTCTCTTTTGCCTTTCTAAACTGGAATGGTGGGTTAGTAATTCCAGAAGTGAATCCATGCATATGACAAGGACCCAAGCAATAAGAATGCTGTTTAGAGCTATCTTGCTACTTTTCTTCAGCATTTTTCAAAACCATTTACAACAACAGGTAAATGTAATTTCCAAATAGCAAAACATAACGATAACACAGCAAAACCATTGTCAGAGACTAGTCTAGTTCTTCTTAGCCCCATACAAAAAGGAATCTTGATGATAAAGGTAATCATCATGATAATAAATTACATAATTTCTATGGTTAGTGCAATGTAACTTTCATAGGCAAATCCTTTGACCATGAGGAGTCAAGACCATGCTGAACTATACAGTGGAGTTAAGGGACATAAATAGCCATCAGTGTAGTGTCTTAATTCAGCATGAGTTCTATCAGTTCAGCCTCTTAAAGAGTGTTGTCCATTTCACAGAGTCTTCTTCCCAAAAATGAACAGTTTAACAGCTTCCATATGATCCATCATTCGTGCCTTTGACATATCTGTAGGGAAATTTCAGTTTCAGAAGTGAGGGTCTATTAGACAGACTCTGTAAAGCAAGTGTTCCTTTAGCATTCTTGCCCACTCCTATGTCCTGGATTCTCACTTCAGGGTATTGCAGAATTTCCCATTTTCCACCCTTTACATAAAAAAAACCATAAAATTAAATCAAAACTGAGTAAGAAATCGCTGAAGTCACTGTGCATTCTTTCCACCCTTTTTCTGGTGACTTCTATGTGGATGATGTTTTTATTCAGAGCTACATGCAAACTTTATGTTGAGGCTCAGGGCAGTAAGGACTGGGGAGACATGATAGCTCCTGCCAGCTTTTCCATTTCTTGAAACAAGTGCTGGCTTTTCACTAAGTTGATTTTGCACACTGCAGATCTGAGCTCAGTTACTATATGTCTGAAAGCATACATGGATTTTTGAGATGCTTCTGCTGATTCCGATTTAAAAAACCAAATCCTTAACCAGAAAATGTCCCAAGTGAAGGCATTTCAGCCTGCAAGTGAGTTTTATGCAAATTAGTCAGTAGGCATGAATGACTGTCCTGAATTGTTGGTGATCTTGGCAAGCCAGGAATAATGTTGGGAATGGCTGTTGTCCTGTGTCTGATGATACGTGTGGAACATACCACCTTCTGGCCACCCCACTGTCTTTGGCCCATATATAGTAGCTCTTGCAGTCAGCTGGTGGTTTGGCCGGATCAAGCTGATGTTTTTAGTAGGCATGGGACAGGACAGCTACATTACTTACTGTATGATCAGTTTAGCAGACATGCATGAGCTGCGTATGAAAGAATATTGCAAAGGCTCAGTGCTTGTTTGGCAAGGAAGATATAATTAATAATGTCATTGCATAAAAGTCATCTGTTCAGCAGTCATGCTAGCTGCCAAATGTTACACGATGCAGATTCAGAAATATTTCATCCATCTGCCAATGCTTTCAAATCATTCTGGCAAGGTTTGTATTTCTATTTTAAGCTATGTAAAGGGAAATTGCTCTCATTCTCTCAGTGCTAAGGATGGTGCAAGCCTTCCCCTGCCTACTTTTAGAGAAACAGACAAGGGGAAGAAAAGTATTAGAGGTCATCACAGAGGTTTAATTTAGTGTCCAAAATGTACTGGACACATGCCAGAGTGATTCTGATGGTCTTTTGGGGGGGGGGGGAAAGGAGTGGTGTATCTCAGGATCAAATAATGTGTGCCTCCAGGAAACATTCCACAAAAATTTGTGAATTAAAATTATCACTTCACATTGATAAACCATTTTAATTTTACACCTTCCATTAATGCAGTAAAACAAAGGAATGCCATTTTCAATTATGCACTGCTACTTTGCTGAGCTAGGTACTGAAGATTTATTTATGCAGCTTTGAATTATTATTTTTTTTTTCAGTTTGAAAATAATGCAAGGTCTTTCATCTACATGCCCCCTTTTTATTCTCACGCATGCTGAGCCAGTGCAATCTACAGTGTTCTCTTGGTTAATAATGGCATAATGGAACCATCAGAGTTTGCCATTTTCTTCCCCTTCTGTTCCTGACCATACCTGTAATCACAGCTTTTATACTGCCTCCTATGGCCACAACTGGTTATTTAATATCACACAAATCAATTCAACAAGTGAGATACCTTAACTAGTAAAATTATATGTATAATAATGATACAAATGCAAGAATTCTACAAAAGCAAAAAAATAATGACTTTATTATTTTTGTTCTCGTTATGAAGTACAAGCTTTGTAGAAATCTCTCCCTACTCCTAGGTTTTTCAGGTTCAGAGGCTGTGTGATCAAAATGAGCCATGTTTTTGCATGTAAAATACAGTGTTTTATGCTCTTGTTTATTTGCATATGGGAAGCAACTCTGGTTAATGCAGGTCTGGAATGGATATATTAAAAAACAAAATAAAGTGGCAATAGCAAGAATGTTTGCAGCATGGGAAAAAAAGGAAGGACTTTCACTTGATTGGTGAATGAACTGAATGCTAACTTGTGGAAATGCTATGGTGTTTCTAGAGCATTTGGTTTGGCTACATTTTAAGGGACAGGGAGTAACTTGTGAGGTAGGACTGCAAAAGCATTGCAGTTGTATCTGGGGCGAAAACACATGAGCAAATTTAAACAGGACTGTTCTAACAGTGAGAGACGAGCTCTCTAGTGTCCAGAGAACCAGCACGGACTCATGTCTTCACTCTTATTCCCAGGTTGCCACTTTTTAGTGAAATATTTTTCCTTGTTTGTTACTGCTGAGTGAATTTGCATGTGATCTTCATTTCATGCTGCTATTTTGACCATGGTATGAAGAGATATTGTGCCATTCCTTCTTCAGTGGGAATCATTAAAGCATCTGATCTTTCATCTTTGTGCCCTTCCAGGACAACTGCTACTGGAAGTGGGCTTTTTTAAGATAAAGAAGAAAGTGAAATAATTTTTATTCTTCGAAAACAAGAACTACTTGAAAGAGTAAGAACAACATAAAGAATTACCAGAATTCCTTTGTCATTTGGCAAGAGAGTCCTTTCCATTTTTTGCTAGTTAACAGTCTGTTCTAAGCTGGAGGAGGAAAAAACCCCAAAAACCCTTTTAATTTAACTCAATTTAACTCTTTTTGAAAAACTAGTCCTGTTTGAAATCTTGACAACCCATTTTATGACTATAATCTCTAAAAACGCAAGTTAAATGAAAGTATTCAAGGAGTGGATACTTGCTGACAATTTCTGCAAACAAAGCAAGCAAAAAAACTGGTAGAAGTCTTAGCAGCTGGAAGCAAAGCTGACTGAAAGCCTAAACCAGTTTTTGACAGCAGTAGCTTTCATTTCAGATTATTCATTTAGCTCTTCTCAACATCTAGTTCATTCAGTACTGAAAAACTGGTAGCTGAAAAAGCAGACAAACTTGCTTTTATTTTTGAACACATAAACAGAAATAGGTATTAGCATATAAGAGCTACAGTTTCTATGTCTTTAAAGAGTTTGGTCATCAGAAATGTTCAGTTCCTCAACTACAGGTAAAATAAATCCATTGTAAATGAAAACTATGATCTAGCAGTTCTGGTTTATTATCCATATGGCACACTAAACATTGTACTGTGTAACTAATAGCATGTATTTTTTAAATGTTGTATTGTGGCTTTTGATTGTATTCCAGTTTCTGCCAAAGTTCAGTTACCATGAAAATCATATAGGAAATAAAACTATAGAATTCATTGTTTTCTAACATAGTAACAACAGCAGAAGATGACTAAGTGTATAAACATAGATTCTCTTCTGGCCAGACAAAAAGATGCATTAAATATGTACACAAGAAAGCTGAGTGAATGATACAAAAACAGCGCAGGGCTAAAATCCATGACTTATTCAAAGTTTCTTGCTTTTGTTTTAAATTGATTGGAGTTAGTGTTTTAAATAGCTGTGACTTAAATCACTCTGCATTGACCCTGACCTATTAGAAAAGTATTTTTTAGAAAAGAGGTCACTTCAAAGTGTTCCTAGTACAAATAGCAGTGTTCCTTTTCTACACCTGGGGAAAGTGGTGAGATCTCTCTCCAGCTGTCACTGCTGCAAGCCATATGCCGTTCACAGTCTTATATTCAGAGTAAGCAAAGCTGGACTTAGTGTCAAGAGTGCAGATATGGGAGTCTTTTTAACATATTGTTCTATGCTCCTGTTCTTATTTGATACTCAGTTTACAGATGCATTCAGACTGTTGAGCACTCTGGCCCGCATTCGCATTTCTCTTAAAGCAGATGGACTGACAAGAGTTGTGCTTCTTACAGGTGGCTGAACTGCCTTGTGAACACAAGGTAGATATGAAGCCATGCAAGTATACCAGCTGCTAATCTGTGGGAGGTGAGGGTGTTAGTTGCTGTTGCAGAGTTCACTTGCTTTTCCTCACACCAGACCTGCAAATGCAAGCAGTAAACCTAAAGAGCAGGTGGTTTGAGCTAAACACTCTGACTCTACACAGGAGTAGAGGACTATTCACAAGCCAGCATCAGCTTCATTTTTTTCATTGCATTCCGTTTTATAGCTGAAAGGGGTGTTCAGTTGCATTCTTATCTGTATAGAAAAACATGAGCTAGGAGTTCATGAGGGCCAGGCACAGGGCTCAGGCCCCAGTCAGACACACATTGGGAATGGCAAAGGTGTCACTGCTTAGGTCTCTGTATTTCTGTAATGTGTATGGAGTCAGAGGATAACTGGAGAAACATGTCAGCACGTATAAAGTCCAACTGGGGATTAGAGAAGTCTTTCCTGACTTTAAGGTCTTGCTGGGTGGATTTCACACTGAGCAACAATAACTGAAAGCCACTGTAGCTTCTCTTTGATGTCTGTGGCAAGAGATGGAAGCATATAGTGTAGGCGAGCAACAGCTGGTTTTGGGTGTTCCAGATGAAGCAGAAGCAAAATAGCTAGTGGAATGGGAAGAATTTTTTTTTACTTTTTTGAAAGTAAAATTGTCACTTCCTGCTGATATGTGTGAAACAATGCTTTTGGAAAGAGGTTTTAATAATGAGACAAATCAATATATTTTTATTAGCCAAATCATGGTTGCTAATAAGTACAAATCTTGTACTTTGATATGCTTGCTCAGGGATTAGGGATCGCAGTAAAATATTCTTCTAAATATGCCAAAAACTGGGAAAACAAAATTCAGTTCTCTTTCTGTTCTGCAAATCTAATGGGATTAAGCAGCAACATTTATTTGCTTTTATCAAACTCAAATCTGAATATTCCTACGGAGCAGGTGAATTCAGGAGATCTTTCTGTCCAGCTGGTTTTCGGATTGGATTCTCAGTTCAAGTCAAATTGACTTTCTAGAAATAATAAAGAAAATAAAATAAAAGCATTTAAAAATCATGGCAGATTTCCATTTTTGAATTAATGATATTACCTAGGGAAAAGCCCTAAACTTACATCTTCTGACAAGTAGCTTCAAAAAGTGGTGCATTAAAAGACAGCATTGCAATTTGCTGTCCATTTTCAGTTTTGAGGTCTGTGTAGATAGGCTCATTTGCAAGAATTGAAAAGAGACTGATTTTAATCCCCAAACTTTGCATTGCAGAAAGATATCTTTACAGTGTTTAAGAAATAGGGCTTAATGATCAGAACTGCTTTGTTAGGTTTGATGGATTTTCATTTGTTATAATGAATTGACCTGACCTGACGAGATTCATCCCAGAGTCCTGAGGGAACTGGCTGATGCAGTGGCCAAGCTACTTGCCATGATACTTGAAAAACCATGACAGTCGGGTGAAGTCCCTAGTGACTGGATAAAGAGGAACAGTTTTTAAAAACTGGAGTAAGGAGGATGCCGGGAACTACCAACCTGTCAGCCTAACCTCTGTTCCTGGGGAGATCATGAAACAGATCCTCCTAGAAGCTATTCTAAGATACATGGAGGACAGGGAGTTGATTCGAGACAGTCAGCACAGCTTCACCAAGGGCACGTCCTGCCTGACCAACCTAGTGGCCTTCTACAATGGAGTTACTACATCTGTGGACAAAGGGAGGGCTACAGATGTCACCTATCTGGATTTCTGTAGGGCCTTTGACACAGTCCCCCACAACATTCTTCTCTCTAAACTAGAGAGATATGGGTTTGATAGGTGAAATGTTCAGTGGGTGAGGAACTGGTTGGATGGTCACCTCCAGGGAGTGGTGGTCTATGGCTCTATGTCTTGATAGGCAGCAGTGACAAGTGGTGTCCCCTAGGGCTCTGTACTGGGGCTGGTACTGTTCAGTCTTTTTGTTAATGACATAGACAGTGGGCTTGAGTGCACCCTCAGCAAGTTCATGGATGACACCAAGCTGAGCGGTGCGTTTGACACACCTGAAGGACAGGATGCCATCCAGAGGGACCTAGACAAGCTCGAGAAATGAGCCCAGGGGAACCTCATGAGGTTCAACAAGGAGAAGTGCAAGGTCCTGCACTTAGGACAGGGCCATACCAGCTGGGGGATCAAGGGATTGAAAGCAGCCCTGCTGAGAAGGACTTGGGGGTACTGGTAGACAAAAGGCTGGACATGAGCAGGCAATGTGCCCTCACAGCCCAGCTGTAAGAAGTAAGTCCAAAGTAATGTCTCATTTGCTTTGACAGTTTGCTGTTTTATATTAGCTTTCCCCAGATCATCCTATAGAATGTCTGTGTTTGGGAATTTCATTCTGTGGGTGTATATTTCCTTTAAGTTTATGCTTTGTTTCCAGCCTCTCCAAGTCCATTTCTTTTGCTACTTTTTTCCACACTTAACTACTGACAATTTATCACCTAGGAATTTGCATGAACGAGATGTTTACCACCTAATAATTAACAACAATCATTAGCAAATCAGGGCTGTGCTTGTGTGGGACGCAAGCTGTGAATAATGTAACACTTGGGCATGTTTCAACTTGTGTATACCTGCTACCCTTTTGACACCCCACCAATTGCCCCCC
>VZRW01009962.1:0-20752 GCA_013398125.1 Aegotheles bennettii | reverse complement strand
CATGTCAGGGCTTGTTCTGTAATCTGCTAATGCGGGGGACTCCAGCCCAGCCATTTACTGTTGTTTATATCTAAAATTTAATTATTCATTCCATTAACTGTTATTAAAGAATGTTTTATCCATTTTATGCCTGCTTTTATGGCTGTATATATTTAATTTCTATCACTTTTTATATTTTTATACACAAGAATATACAGACTTACATAGAAATATATATATAAAATAGTGTCACGTGTATAAATAAATAACATGTATTTCTACATATCTGCACACTCCTTTAGATATTTTTATCTATATATTGTATATATGCATATTACTTTAATATATAATATAGATAGAATATATATATGTATATGCATGTATCTATTGTACATAAACATATATATTTTTGTATTTGAGCACTTCCTGATGCAAAGGAAGAAAGAACCCAGTCACAGGGCTTGCCTGAGAACATGGGTATGACAGTGTCAAGAAATGGCTATCAGCCAATCACAGAGCAGTGACATGTCACAAAATGGCAGCTCTTTGTCACAAAGTGGTGGTGCCCTATCAAAATGGTGACCAAACCGAATAAACATTCCCTGTGCACGTATGGGGAAGGGCTGTCTTCATCTGATGGACTTCTGAGGAACCCTGCAGGGGTGGCCCGTCCTGCCAGCCCATTGCAACAGACCATGTAGCCAAAAGAGAGGGGTGACATCTGGGGCAAGTGGCCCTTGAGGCTGCTGGTAGAGGGTAGGACTTCTGCTGGAAGCTGGGGGTGGGGTACTTGTCACTTCTTACCTTGCATATCATTGAAACCTGTACTACTCAGACCTCTGCAAAGATTAACGTCTGCTCTCCTGGAGTCTGGGATTGTGATCCTGCTTCTTGCCCTGCTTTATCCTCATGTGGTCTCGAATTCTGCTATCTCCTGGTCTCTGCAGTCAAGGTGGCTCTGATTTTCACATCCTCGACCAGTTCTTCCTTGTTTGTAAGCAGCTGGTCCAACATACCATCTCTTCTTGTTGACTCCTCAACCGCCTGTCAGGAAATTGTTATCACTGCATTCCAGAGATCTCTTAGATTGCTTGTGCCCTGCTGTGTTGTCCTTCCAGCAGACATTGTAGTGGTTGAAACCCTTCATGAGGACCAGGGCCTGTGAACACGAGGCTTTTTCCAGTTCTATGAAGAAGGCCTCATCTACTTCTTCTTCCGCATCAGGAGGTCTGTAGCAGATACCTACTACAGCATCATCTGGATTGGTCTGCCAATGACTGTATGACTCGGAACTCTTGACTGGTTCCTCACCCATCCCAGGGCAGAGCTCTATGCATTTCCACTGCTCTCTCACATACGGTGCTATATCCCCTCCTTATCTTCCCAGCCTGATCTTCCTAATGAGCCCGTGCCCATCCATCACAGCACTCGTTATCCCACTGTCTCTGTGATCACAGTGGTGCCACAGCCGTGTATCTGCGCTCAGCTGTACAGTTCTTTCCATTTGTTCCCTGTGTTGCATGCACTGCTGTACAGGCGTTGGAGAGAGACACCCAAGTGTGCTGATTCCCCAGAATTTGCATAAGACCTTTCCCCATAAGGCTTCCAAAGGTAATGGATTTGTAGTGTTCATTAGAAATGGCATGATTTTTGGATTTTTCACAAATTAGGAAGAACATGGTAGCTAAGGAAATTATAAAATCATAGAATTCTTACTTGGCCTGAATCTCTGCAAGTCATACCGAGGTGGTACTGTTGCTAGTGCTAGGTCAGGTCAGCCATGACTGTCTCTACCAAAGCATTGAAAACCTCTAAGACTGGAGATTTTGACACCTTCTTGGTAACTTCTTCCAGTGCTGTACTAATGTCTCACTAAGTTTTTCCTAATGTGCAACATAAGCTACCCTTCATCTAAGTCAAAAGGAGATTAAGCTGTCCTTGACAAACCAAGCAAACCCAGCTTTTATGACTTCCTTTTGTAAAACACATCCTTTATTGAAGACTCCAATGTGACCAAGGTAAGAGCATCCAAGCCAAAGCTTAGGGGTTCTTGCTGCAAATTTACATATTCAAAAAACACAGACTAGTAGAACTTTCAGAATTTAATCTTTCTCAGGATAGCTCTCCCTCTGCCAGCCCTACAAAAGATGGCAGTTTCTGATACCTCATTTCAGTTTTCCAGGTCCATCCCAGCAGTGCTGCCGGGGGAATACTCTAGGAAGACGATAGCTGCTGTATCTGGCGGAAGAGTTAAGGAGGTTCAGCGTTTGCACAGATTCCAGTTTTGTACCTTCTGTTACACACATTGAAATAACTCCTTTGCTTGCATCAATGTCCAGTTCATAGAAACATTGTAGAGGAGTTTAAACCTTTGCCATATTGTTATGGCAGTAGCACTATGTAGGTATTATTAACGCACTTCCATACTCCATTCTCATTTTCGATGGCTGAAGAACTTCTCTGGTTTTGGTGTCCTTGCTATATTTTGGATCACGTTCAGAAGACGATCTTGCTTTGCAAGAGGCATTTCAGCTATTAAAACCCAGTTTTGATTAATCATGTGGATTATCAAGCCAGAGCAGGAAAATTTATCTGGGCTTACATGAAAATCTCCTTTAAGCACCAGCCGTTTCCAGAGATGGATGAACATCCAAATCCAGAGATGGCAAGTGGTATCCAAAAACTTAATTTGCAGAAAGTATATCTCTGTTTTGAAGTGGTGGAAACCATGTAGTTCCCATCCCTGCCTTCTTCCAGAACAATCATTCCAATCTGTAACTCAGGGAAGAATACTGCAAAAGCAAAAGATAAGCACCTCTGTCTGATGGTAAATTTAGGGGACTGGAGCATCTCTTTTATGAGGAAAGGCTGAGAGACCTGGGTCTCTTTAGCCTGAAGAAGAGAAGACTGAGAGGGGATCTTATCAATGCTTATAAATACCTACAGGGGGGTGTCAGGAGGATGAGGCCAGACTCTTCTCAGTGGTGCTCAGTGACAGCACAAGGGGCAATGGGCACAAACTGGGAGATAGGAAGTTCCATCTAAACATGAGGAAAAACTTCTTTACCTTGGGGGTGACAGAGCACTGGGCCAGGCTGCCCAGAGAGGCTGTGGAGTCTCCTTCTCTGGAGACATTCAAAACCAGCCTGGATGTGATCCTGTGCCACCTGCTCTAGGTGAACCTGCTTTAGCAATGGGGTTGGATTAGGTGATCTCCAGAGGTCCCTTCCAACCCCTACTATTCTGTGATTCTATGATTCTGTGTGATTCTGTAGAAATGAATGGAATTACTCTACTGCTGAGCTTTGAGTCCCCTTTTCCCTTTGAGTCACCATCTGCTTTTATTAATACTGTGCTCTCAACAGAGCAGTTAATGCATTGTGATAGTCTGAAAAATCCTGTTGTTTATGGTGATAATCTTTCTGAACAATCTAGTTAGTATCTTCCAAAACTTAGGTTAATGTGCATTGAAATGAGAACAGGGACTGCTGTGTCTATTAAGACAGGAAGACAGGGTGGTGGCTTTTTGAACAGTATTTGAACTGTTCAGTTTTTTGAACTGTTTTGAATCTCCACAGCAGGCGGCTTCCAAATGAAGGATCAGACCTAAAATGCACAAGATGTGAACTCTTCCTGCTAACCTAAACAATCTTTGAATCAGGCTTCCAGCTGCTAAAGAAGATGATGTCCATCTTTATGTCTTGTATAAGTTTTCTTTAAAAATTCCTGCATGGTGGGAAAGAACAGCCTTTCAAACTGTTTTCCAAGATGTGCTGCTTCTTGATTCCACAGAAAACTTGTGAGCTCATTAAGATACCATAAATGAAGGAGAGGGAAAAATGGAAAAAAAAAACAACACAAAAAACTCCAAGGACAGAGTGAGAAGATGATGCTACTTCATAAAGGCCATTCTTTTCCTCATCTCCTCTGCAAACTGGCAGATCTAAGAGTCAGTTGGAGAAATGGTGGAAAATCTCTCTATCGTGAAAAGAAAAGCTAAGAAAGGAAACCTTTATCTTATAGGACTTACCAAGCAGAGGGAAAATATTACTGACAGCTTTTCCAAAGTGTGGCTGACCCCAGCAGAAGGGAGGATTGAAGAGGCACCTGGACACTGGAAAACCTTTCTGCGCTAGGCTTTGGTGGTGCATTGTGCTTGTCCACATGGCTTCTTCAGGCTTGTCCTTTTGTTGCAGGTCATCTCCCTGTTGACTTATGGTTTACATAGAGGCCTGTCAAATGTCTTTCTGTCACTGCAGTTGTCCTGAAATCAGTTTCCAGCATTGATACATACTTTTGCAGTCATGCTGTTATCAATTCCTTGTAACAAACCTCATGTTCTTTTGGCCATTTTTATGGGGTCCATATTTAAGCTGCCCCATGTATTTTTCATTGTAACATCTTTTCCTCAAGCAAGATTGCCTGTTTTAGCACAGCACAGAAGGAGGTGAGGAACTTTTTGTTCTCTGTAACTGGGCCACAGATAGTCCAGGGCATATTATTCAGAGTGGAGGTACAAACAGACACTTGTTGCTTCTTTTTGTCCCTAGTGATTACCTCTCAGCATTTGGTTTCTGTATGTCTCTGTTCTATTTCAAGTCTGTTAAGAGCTCATCTGGTGTTTAATTAGCCATACAAAGTCTGATGTCAAGAATAAATCTTCCCTCCACTCTCTCTTTCTCACACCCCTAGTTGTGCAGCTTTTCCATCACACATTGTGTGCATGGGATGGAATGATGGCAAAAGTCAACAAGAGTATGGCCTCACCCCTCTTCTTCTTGGTAGTGCCTTCTTTCCCAGATTCCTGTTTCCTGATGCTGTTCAATTACTTACTTCAAGGGTGAGTCTATCACTATTATTCCATTAATAAACCTTACCAGAATGGCATATCCTACCCATTCTTTACCCAACTTGTTTGCTGCTTGATAGTTTTGTTGGATTCTGCATACATTATCTTACTCCGAGAAGCATGAAATGTCATTATTTGTGTGTATGTTAACAAACTACAAATGCTGTTACCAATAAATAAAATTATCCATCCCTTACTGACAATTGTGGCTGTAATACTCAATTCTTGTAATCACCTATAGCATAATTTATCAATTTATTTTTCTTGTTACATGAAGTAAAATATACTACATAATGCTTGTTAATATTCTCCTTGTTTCTATTTTTGGAAAAGATTAAAGAGGCAGGCTGTTTGGTTTTCATACTGACCTCTGGAATTGTGAATATTTCATTCATATCCTGTCTAATAATTCCTCCCAAGCTAGATAATCCTGTGCACAATCTCCTTCTGTACAATATGTCAATCTTGGCATACCTCTGACCATCTGTGTTGTCGTTCCTTAGGTCTTGTAAACTCTTGCTGTATGTTCTTTACATTAAGGCAACTTGTTCCAGAGTTCGGGGATTCCAATTTGAGAACAAGGAGGCGAAGCGTGTACTAAGCCAGGGTTTTATTGATTATAACACACAAACACTCAAGGTTACAAATGATACAAGGTTAGAGTTTATCTTACCCACCCCAGCAGATGTCCAGTGATGACCAAGAGGCCAGCTCTAGCAGTCACTGTGAGGCATGGGGAGGCAGCGTGGTCCTCAGTGGTCTGTCCTGCCTCTCTTGCATCTCCCAATGTGCGAGCTTTTGTACGCTAAAAAGTGCCAAAAAGGAACTTTATGTAAACTTTTTGGAGTGAAGCCATCGCAGACCATTTTCCCATGTATCAGACTCATCTGACACACAACTAAATCTGGATATGATGCTCTATTGTCAAAGTTTGTGTTGTTGTATTAGTCCACACAATGTTCAAAATCCAGAATAAAATAGAGTCCCTTCCCCACTCTGATGATAGCATTTGTCAGGGAAAGACTTGCTTTTGGTTTTCTCTCTCTGGGTTTATCTGGAGTTCTAATTTCTCTTGAAGCATTTGAGACTCTTTTTAATGTTTCCTAGAATGATGTATGTTTTCTGGGCACAGTGATGACAGATGTTGAGGGATTGAAGAGAATTGAGGCTTTGATAGTGAAATAGTGAAGCAAGGGAGAAACTGAGGAAAGTTGGTGTTCCTTTTGTTTGCTTTCAAGCTCTAAATATGTGTGCCATAGCTTGACTGAACTATCCTGTAAGTAAGAGTATCTGTATGACTGACTTTATGATAGTGTTCTGCAGTTGCCTTCATGACATAAACACCAGGGGAAGGAGAGATTTGATGGTTGCCTGGAGGATGATAATTTCTAATCATGAGAGGGAAATGAGCCAACATTTTTTAGAAGAAAAATCCAGTGAAATTTATTATGCTGTTGAACCATTTCCCTGGAGAAGGAATGTCAGTGCTATCTCTCATGCAATTAAAATACCAAGCAGCATATATTATTTAATTATATGGTGAAAAAAGGAGTTAGCAAGACGACTTGATCTATTTTTGCTGCTTTCACCCTCCAGGATTCAGTTGTACCAAGCACAAAGAGGTGGATCCTATGAGCATAAATAGCTGTGAGAGCATTTTTACAGTGTTCACGTTGTATAAAAAATGAGATTGGTAGAGAATAAAGTGTCAGGGAAAGCTATTCTATTGCTAGAATTCTAGTTAGCTTTGGTTGGTATGGTTGTATATAATTAAGTCCCATGTCAGTGGAATTATTTGGGATTCTTTTAAGAAGCATGAGAGAAAAAAGCATTTGTACTGGGATCTAAAGTCTAAGGCATAAATTTTAATATCAACAGTACTGCTACTCAGTAGAAAGACAGATAAAAACAGGGAAGAAAGCACCAATTGATGAGCTCTGGAGAGAAAAATAAAATTTGACTTAAAACTGTTCGTGCTATTTAGTATGGGATGCCACCTTGTGGAAGTTTTTAGGATGTCCTGTCTTTTATCAAATCTTTTGCTAGTCTTTCTGACTATTTCCTCTCTTCAGTCACTGTAGATAATCCTGTGTGCATAGATCAGCCTTGGTCTTGCAGGAAGAAAGGGCAGATGCTGCCATGTCTGCTGTCTGAGCTGACACACCACTTCATTGCACATTGGAGAGGAATAGTCTCTAAACGTGTTAAGATGTCTGGCATTCAAGTTGTATCTCCATAGTGGTCTGCCTAGGGACAGTACAGGTGTGTTGCTAATCCACAAAACCTTTGTTGTAATCATTTCACATCAAGTGTTAAATGCTCCTTCCCTGCTAGAGGCATTGTGGAAAGGTAAAGGTGCAGTAGGTGACCAGCCTCCTGCCCAAAATCAAAGTGTTTTCTCCCAAGTTTACCAAAATACTAGGGTGGCTAACAGAAGCAAGTGAAGAAATGATCTCTCCTATATGGGGGTGTATACAGAGCATCTCCTGAACTGAGACCGTGTCTGAGAGACAGAGGCCATCTGTCCATTTTTCTGCTCTTCAGCTTTGATTCTCCTTCTGCTCTTGATCCTTTTCTGTCTTCATTTCCATCCCATGGAGGACCAGTGGACGTGTCACTTACCTACACTTGCAAGGTAGCTCTCCCTTCCCTCATCTAAGCACTTAGCTCCTTCTGACTTTGTCTAAACAAACATAAACGTGAGCCTTCTGGAGTCATTTCCTAACCACCTTTCTCTTTCTAGACCCAATCTCTGTCAAGGATTGTGCTGATTTAATTTTTTTTTTTCAAATGGTAAAGAGATGCTGGTAAGATTCTGCCTCTTTCGCTACTATCCTCATAATTGGAGTTGGATGCTGAGGTGCAACTCTTCGTGAGCTGATTGTCCTGTTGAGTGCATGTGCGCCTTTTTTGTCTTTCACTTGCCCTTCCTCTGTTAAGCCTTTTGCCCTGATCTTGCTCTTCCCACCACCTTGTTTATCTGTAATGATCTATTGCTTTTGGCCTGATGACTCAGAAATTCACTGCCCTCTTTCAAAACACTTGAACTAGGGCTGTGATTTCTGAGCCTAATAGAGTATGAAAGTCCAAGGAACACCTTTGTGAAAAACCTTTAAAGTCTGAATTCAGGTTCTGAAGGTAAGTTACACTGAACACTGAGTCTATGATAGGACCTTCTTTGGAAACATTCACAGTCCCATCCATGGAGTGTCATGAAGTCATTGATTGAAGTGCCATCAGCGGTTGGCAGTGTACAGCCCTGGCAGCTTAGGATGCCATTTAAAACCTTAAATGAATGTTGCATGGTGAGAGCAGCTTCTAACCTCCTGAACCATCATGCTCTCAGCCTGAGCAGCTGCCTGTAGTTTTCATGTAACAGTTGAAGCAGCTGAGCCAGAGGGTATTACTGAGAGGACTTGAGGCACCAAAACTGCAGCAGTTCAAGGGCAGAGTAGATGGAATTTAAAGCAGGAGCAATAGAGTAACTGATTCCATGAACTGCAGACAGTTTAAACCTGTGGTGATTTCCACTGGGTCCTGCAGCAGGATATGATCAGCAGACTTCTGTTTCGCATCCACTTACAGTTCTCTACTACTCCCAAGTTCACAACTGACCTTGCTGACATACCATGAAAGGCAATAAATCACTTCAAGGCTATTAATTGGAGAGGACAGATTTGGAGGAAGAGATGGAAGTACTGTGGCCTGTTCCTGCCACACATGTGTGTGTATGTTTTGTACTCTTCATAGGGATAGTAGCTGTTTGACTTTTTCCTGTTACACACACTCATGTTGCAGCTGCTTCTACCTCCGTTAGGGGCATTTATCCAGACCCAGTGATGCCAAGCTCCCCAGCTCACTCTGTGAAGTTATTGTCTTTTGAATTTTGGAAGCAGAGGTGCTTCCCATCCTCCTTACAAGAATGCTGAAAATTTCCTCTGTGTTACCCAATGAATGTGCTTATGAGCTTTTAGACAATTTGGGGGTTTTTCCAGATTGCTAGGCTAATGCTTAGGTGCAAGGGGCCCTGGAAATGATCACCAATGCAGTATAGTTAACTTCCTTGTCTTATCCTTTCTCTCCCTACACAACCCTATATTTTCATCCTTCGCATGATGATAGCTCCTGTGGACTTGGTACACTGAGAGGTGCTTTACTTTGCCTCCCATGAGAATGCCTGTGAGCATCTTGCATAAGGCTTACAATTACATAAGGTCACAATTTTTCACCAAACTGGTCAATGTCCCTAGATGCAAAGCAGTTTCCAAAGCTTCAAGCAAGCTAGAAAGGGGACTCACAGGGCACAGAAGGGTCACAGGGGAAGTAAAAGAAAACAACCATGGACAGGATTATGAAAATATAAGCCTGATAAGGTAACATGAATGCAAGAAGATACTATTCTAGTTTTTCTTTCATGTCCTGTGAAGCAGCAAACCCTAAAGGAGCCAGTTGTACCCTGAACTATCTGCCCTGCTGGTAAAATCACCTCAGACAGAAGTAGGGATATTTGCCCAAAAAGTTAGGTCTGTAGCTCTTCATCCTGCCAGATTAGTGCTCATCACAAGGCAGGATTGAATCCTGTTTTAGTGGAGGTACTGTTCTCTGACCTTGGCAAAGGCTAGATTTGGCAGGACACTGTAGCAGTACTGTTTAGTAGCTTACAGATTTAATGAAAGCCCAACTAACTCCTACTTCTGATTTCAGTGCAAAGTGATTACAGATCAGATGGGAAGTTGTGTAACAGCCATTTTGAGCAAGTACTAAGAGGTGGTTGACTTTTAGGCCTCCTGTTTGGCCTTTTGGCCACTGTTCTGGAGACTTGCTCCATGATTTAAGCTGGGAAAGCTTATTTCCTTATTCAGACATGATTTTGTTAAGATTCAGAAGCAAATTTAAGTTAATTTTATGTTTTATTAGCAGCTTTACATTACCTTCAGGTTCTTTCACCTACAGAGAGTAGCAGAAATTGAGCTTCCTGTAGATAGTAAACCTACAAATCTGATTTTTGTGACATTGAACACTGGCAAACAACAGTAAAGCAAGAGAACTCATACTAAAACCCAATCTGGCTACTGAGACTGGGCATTTTATGACAAATAATTATTGAAATGATACTATTGATTGTAATTACCTCCAGGACTTCCCTGCCTGCCCTGGAATGAGGAAATATGGGGCTGGATGCTCTGAGACATTGTAGATGACTACAGAAATAAGTGCAATGGAGCATTCCTATAGATAAGATAGATAGGTTTTATCTTCCTACAGAAAAATTTCATTGGGTTATGCTGTTGGAAGATCAATGGGTAGCCCTGGTTTCATGTGCCAAGTCTTTAAAAAAGAATTCTGACATCTAGTGAATAAAAAGGTGACATGCCCAAGTCTAGCTAAGAGCAGTTTGTTTCAGCACCAAGCCAGTGAGAACGTTACTGCAGAAGAGTTACCTGAGACTTTGCTTGAGAAATGCTTTCCTTTCAGAGGCGGGTGGAAGGAGCCAATGTCATTTATTTTAATGGTAAAACCTTTCTTTTGTTTATCTTTTTGCAGTTATGTGGCTGTGGGCTGCTGGGTGTGGGCATCTGGCTGTCAGTGTCACAAGGAAACTTCGCCACGTTTTCTCCTAGCTTTCCATCGCTCTCAGCGGCCAACCTTGTCATTGCCATTGGCACTGTCATCATGGTGACCGGCTTCCTGGGCTGTCTAGGTGCCATCAAAGAAAACAAGTGCCTCCTGTTGAGTGTAAGACATCAAAACTTCTTTTCACTAAGATCAGTGACTGTTGCTTTGTTACTGTTTTATTTAAATGACCAGTGCAAAATAGTCTTGTGGGTCAATGTAATATTGCCCTTGGCTTTCAATCTCCCATATGCTTGCAGTGTGACATCCAACAGCTTTGGCCACAGCGATGTCATTGCTGTCTCAGTAAATGTATCTTCATTACTGTGTGCCCTAATGTATTAGAGAGCAAAGCAAATTACTATCAGTTACCTCTGAATGGTTAAATGTGAACTGTAGTGTCAGCTGGGGTAGCCCTTCTAGAAACATCTGTTAGGAGGATTGGCTGAAAAATCTTAAGCATAGCTGCTTTTGGATGCCACTCAAAGCCTCTCATGGCTATTTTCTAGTTTGCCCTTACCTAAGGCCTTTGTCAGAGATTGGTGGAAAACATCTGACCCAAAGTTAAGAAGTCATGGTCTCTGCCAGGTCCTACCAATGAAAAAAAAATAATAATCTAATCCTTGGCAGTCTTTGTCCAGCACTTGAAGCACAGAGGTTAGGAACCCCTCTCAGAAAGCACATCGTGAGTCACTCCCTTTCTATAAACCCAGGAGACTTCATCAGGCTTCTCCCCACCCTAAATGGAGAGGTATTGTGGCAGAGGGTGAGAGGAGGGTTTCCAAAGCAGACAGCTTCCAATTCAGTCACAGCTTATCAGTCACAGGGGCTGTGGCATTAAGGAGCATGTAAGTTTCCTTGAGTAAAAGTCTGCCTGACTGATGGCCATGAGCCAGCAATGTGCTCCTGTGGCTAAGAAGGGCAGTGGCATCCTGGGGTGTATTAGAAGGGAGGTGGTCAGTAGGTCGAGGGAGGTTCTCCTCCTTTTCAATTCTGCCTTGGTGAGGCTGCATCTGGAGTCCTGTGTCCAGTTCTGGGCCCCACAGTTCAAGAAGGACAGGGAACTGCTTGGAAGAGTCCAGCACAAAGCCACAAAGGTGATGAAGGGAGTAGAACATCTCCCCTGTGAGGAGAGGCTGAGGGAGCTGGGGCTCCTTAGCTTGGAGAAGAGACTGAGGGGTGTCCTCATGAATGTTTATCAATATGTAAAGGGTGAGGGTCAGGAGGATGGAGCCAGGCTCTTCTCAGGGATGTCCAGTGATAGGACAAGGGGGAACGGGTGTAAGGTGGAACACAGGAGGTTCTGGGTGAACATAAGGAAGAACTTTGTCACTGTCAGAGTGACAGAGCCCTGGGCCAGGCTGCCCAGAGAGGCTGTGGAGTCTCCTTCTCTGGATGCATTCCTCTGTGACCTGCTCTAGGTGGTCCTGCTCTGGCAGGGGGGTTGGACTAGGTGATCTTTCAAGGTCCCTTCCAACTCCTGGCATTCTGTAATTCTTTGTGTGATCTTACATGGTGTTGGGGAACAGCTGGGCAGCATTCCTTTAGACCACCTCAGAGAATTAAACTGGAGGACAAACGTGCTTCTATTTTTTGCTGTCTGCTGCTGGGTTTTATATGCTGTACAGCTAGGAAAGCAAACAGAGAACAGTAATGAGGTCTGTGTCATTCATCCACATAAACTGCAACACCAAATGAATTTTTTGAGTTTTTTTAAGAGTGTTTATAGTCTTACAAGGTTCTCCAAAAGTCTTCATATTATTGTGGCTATCATGAGTTTCTGATTGGAGAGCTTGCTGCACTGCATACTACACCTCTCCCAGTATCTGTGTGTGGAATGCCGTGCCTATGTGGCAGTCCACTAGTGTGCAAAGGCAACTAGTGGGCATGAAAAGTAGTAGGAAACTGCTGGAGCTCACACTTGGAATGCCACTGCAGAGAGATTTCAGCTACAGAGAGTTGGGAATAGAAGTGCTGAGTAATATAATGACTATTCCAACAGGCAGTCAGATGTGGTTAAAATCCACTTGCTAGGGCATCACTCCTGAGGCACATCACATTGATCTTTGTGGTAATGAGTTTGGCATCTGTTCTGTAGCCTGTATGAAGGAAAGAGACTTCCAGGACTGCATGCTGTGACAGCAGTCAAGAAAAGCAAGACAAAAGCATTGCTGAAACCTGCAAATCAGTAGTAGGGCAAAACCTAAGGTTAGAGACAATGAACTTCCTCATTGATGACGAGACCTACAGGAGCTTCAGTGGCAATACAGTATCAATGCCTGAATAGCTTCAAATCAAACTTGCATGGTTTTGGCAGTAGAGGAAAGGTTTAGAGGACAAGACCTATAGTCTTCAGAGTTTCTAACAGTCCCAGGTCTGCTGTCTGGTTAGCAAGTGTCTATACATTGTTTGTTTTTCCTTTGTTCTAGTTTTTCATCGTTTTGCTGATAATTCTCCTGGCAGAGCTGATATTACTCATTCTGTTCTTTGTTTATATGGACAAGGTAAGCAAATATGCCATATAGATTAATTATCTGTACTAGCATGTAAACCAGGTTCAGTTTGCTTTTGTTTGATAGAGGTATATGGGTTCTCCTTGCTCTTCACTTTGGTGAAGGTTTAACCTTGAGATCTTGACTGTTCTCTCTAAGCTGCTTCTGCAGGGGGAGGAAGAAGTGATGAGGAGGGTAAACAGGAGAGAAGAACCTCCTGAGCTTTAAAATTTCCTCTCTGAAATAAACCCATGGTCCAAGTCCTCCCTTTTAGTCTCTTCCTAAAAGTTAAGATAGCCTTCAACATAGCTGTTTGATGTCTCTGCAAGAAGCTGGTCATCTTGTTGGCCTGGGTTGTGGGAGGTCCTACTTAAGACTTAGTTAGCTTGAACAGGACTGGAGGATAGATGTCTGGGATATTCTCAGGTTACTCACCAGCTGTTTCACCTGACTGGGCAGTCCCAGAGAGTTTGACAGAGGTGTAGAGTGAATCAAGGGGCAGCTTCTCATAAAGCCCATCTGTAGAAATCTGCTATCTAGTAGAAACTCAGTAAAGTAGGTACAACTGGCTGGCCTGTCAGATAGGCAAGATGGGAAAAATCTTTGGAGAACTGGAGACTTCTGCTAGACACAGGACAGAGCCTTAAAGCGTGAGCATGTCCAGACTGATTTTAAAAGTGAGCTCCTAGCAGATCTGTATCTCTTCCCAGGTTGTCATTATGATGCCTGTCACTTTCAGGGAGTTGGGGGTGGACTTTTGATTTTGAATGGGATGTCAAAGAGGGAGGAAACAGATCTTACAATGTAGTTGACCTTTGTGCTAGGACCCATAGGTTAATCCTTTCTCTGCTGCCAGCTCACTGCTGTCAGAGCCAAGGTACATTCCTACCTGCATTAGGGACTCCAGGCTCAGACTGAAATTTATACAAGACGTGGTACATCTCAGATCTCCCATTAAGTATTCCAACTTTCTCCTCTAAAGAAAGAAGAGCACAAGTGAAAATCATAAATCCTACAGGCCTGTCCCCCCAAGGAGAACAATAACAATGCCCTTTTTCAACTGATTTTGTACTGGTTATTTATTATAGCCTGCCTGAACCTGTGCAAGGGGATGACTATGCTAAGGTTGGGAGGCTGGGACTCTGGTTTTATGATATTAGCAAATTCAAGTAGGCCATAGGTTAGAGGCGGGAGAAGCTGTTGTGGGGTATTGCCACCAGCTGCCTCTGGCAAAGTTAAAGTGAGCTCAGCGGATTTCTGCTGATTACTCTTCAGTTAGTTTGGATCAGATGATGACTGTATGATGGACAATTAGTAGAGGGGAAGCTGTTTGGTCTCCTGACTCATGAGAATTAATCCAGTGTTTTGCAGTCTGAGGCAGAGACTAGGCCTTGGCAGGGGCTGAAAGGGCCCACTGACTTGTGAGAGTCTTGGAGCTATGATGGAGCTTTTGTACCCAGGCTAAGTTTGTGGTGAGAGAAGGTGAGATGCATTCTATAAGCAAGTCTGTACTATTTGGTCCTTTACTCTAAACAGCGGCACATTTATTTTCTGTATTTTTTACACAATGCAGATCAGTGAGAGCGCAAAGAAGGATTTGAAGGAAGGTATGAAGCTATACAATTCAGAAAATAATGTTGGACTGAAAAATGCATGGAATATCATTCAAGCAGAGGTAACTTATTTTCTGAATAGAAAAAGAATAACAATACAGTCATAAAGGGTGCTGCAGTTCATTAACTGTGGCATCCATGCCAGGGCTAAAAGATGGCTAATGCAGGCTTTGGTTTCTGATTTTGCACTCCTGAACATCCAAGGAGTACTGTGAACCCGAGGATCAAAGTGTATTCTGTAAGGTGAAAGATGCCTACCTATCTCTGAGATCCTCTGTGCCTATCACAGACGCAGAGATGATCTGAAACAGAGGAGAAGCAGCAAACCCTGCACAGGCAGAACTGCAGTTTTAGCAGCTAGGCTTTTGCTGCTTAGCAGTTGTGGGCAGATTACCTTATGTCTCGGTGTTTGGGCTCATGTCTCTGTGACAAGAAGACTAATACAACCTCAGTTTATTTTTTTTTTTTTATTTGTTTTTTTCATGTTGTTAAGTATTTGCTTTTAGTGATCCCTGGGCACAAAGCACTTTAAAAATACAGAAGTGTTATGGCAGCCCTTTTGAAAATATACAGTGGTTTAATGGAAGTAAAAGTTTGTGGTGGTGCATGATTCACAAATTTTGCTAGTTAAGTTATTAATCTTTTACTTCTGCCATAGATGAAATGCTGTGGTGTGAATGACTTTACGGACTGGTACCCTGTGTTAGGAGAAAACATTGTCCCAGACCGATGTTGTACAGAAAACTCCCAAGACTGTGGACGGAACTCCACTGAATTAGTGTGGAGAACGGTAAGGCTCCTTTTGCCAAGGTCAAGGCTTAGGGAGGGCTGGGAAGGAAGAAAAGAGAGGAAATGCCTGTGAAAAAAAATGTAATCTTGGGATTTCAGTTTTCATCTTTCATCATTTCAGGGATGTTATGAGAGAGTTAAGACCTGGTTCGATGAGAATAAGCATGTCCTTGGTTCGATCGGGATGTGCATCCTCATAATGCAGGTAATACTGGTATGATCTTTGATTTGATTTTGTGATCACATGGCTTTGATTTGCTCTCAGCATTCTTGATTCTGCTCTGTGAAAAGTGGTGCTCAACCACTTTGAGTTTGATCATGATTTCAAAAATGTCAGATTTATTTTTTGTATTCATTTGAGGTCATCTGCTCAGAAAGCAGGTAGTCAGTCCCACAAAGAAGACATGCTACAGTGGGGTTTTGCTAACTTACATTGTGACTTCAGAGCACCACTCTGGAGTTCATATGGTTAGCCATTTGTTATGCTGTCCCTTAGGGAACTGTTGTTTTTTTTAATTGTGGAAGCAAGTTCTAGAAATTACTCAAATCATGGCCACTGAACTGAGTAGATTAAAGTGTTTTAAAAAAGAAATGGAGAAATGTCATCATAATCTGTTAAGCTTTTGGGGTTCTTGTATCACTGCTGTATTTTTCGGGGAGAATACCTGATTCTGTTGTTTTCGGTCACAGTTATTCAGCTAAACAAGCACAAGCTGTTGCACGTATGGAAAGACCCCTGACATCTCTTTGCCTCCATCTGTGCTCTGGCAGATATATCTCCGGACATCACTGTGTGCCTGAACAACATGCATCCAACTGATCAGTGTTGAGGCTTAAGAAATATGGCTAGTGTAGAATGGCTTTTAAAACTACCACTGAACCATGAACACAGGTCAGCAGTGCAGTTTTGGCAGCTTCCCTGTACTGAAGCCCTTGTTGTTTTTTCTCCTTCAGATTCTTGGCATGGCCTTCTCCATGACACTCTTCCAGCAGATTCACAGGACTGGCAAAAAATATGATGCTTAAAGCTTCTGAAACATTATCACATCAACCCTTCTGTCTCATCATAAAAATGAACAAAAGGAATGACCGCAGAGTATCAAGCCTGGCCCTGCTGAGGAAATCCGTCCCATTGACCAACATACTTCACTGTTACTTGTCCAGTTATTATCACAACTTGTTATTTGACTCATTTTTTGTCTCTTTCACATTTGCCATTTATTTGCCAAAGAGGGGGGAAACCTCCAAAACAAATGGATTTTCTACATGAAATCACAGACCTGCTCTAAGAATGTTTCTTAAGAAAATGTTTTGCTCTACTAATCCATGCTATACGTGCAAAATTTATGTGTTCAACTTCAAGGGAGAATTCTTCAAAGTCTTCCATTAAGTTTTCAACCCTCATGTCCTATTTACTGGAAGACTCAGAAAAGCCACTCTAACTGAGAGACCTAGGAATTGGAGCTGCTTTGCTTTGCAGCTTCTTATACCTTACAGTGTATACTTTTTTATTATAATAATGATTATGATGATTATTATGATGGATATAGCTTAGAGTTTAGTTGCCTGACTTATAACTTCTTACTGGTTTTGGTTTTATGCATTTATTGTA
Organism: Aegotheles bennettii; assembly: GCA_013398125.1. NCBI lineage: Eukaryota > Metazoa > Chordata > Aves > Caprimulgiformes > Aegothelidae > Aegotheles > Aegotheles bennettii. Next base: position 3,805 of record VZRW01009962.1, on the reverse strand, counting down.
CATTAATTTGGGAACCACTGTGCGACCTCCAGAGGACATGTTTTTCAAAGTTGACTACTTTTCTCAAGTCAATGGGGAGGCATCATCTACCTTTATCAGGACATTGATGCCCTTACTGTAACAAAGGTGGTTCCTTTCAAATCAGAGGCTTTTTCTTCAGATGAAATGCAGTCTCTTCCCATTGGACCAGATGGTGAACTTCCTACTCTGTGAGGCAAAGTTCCAATGCCTTTACTCACCCAAAGCAGAGTCTGGCTGCTTTCATGTTTTGCTACTCTGAAAGCTAAAAGTACTGTCTAAGCAATTTACTGCTCTGGTGTAAAGGAGAGAGATTGCAGTCTGACCTACTGGCCAGTAGGCAGCAGACTTCACAGATTGTGTTGTCTGTTTCAAAAATTTTGCCCAAGGCATGGCATGATGCTGGATATAAGGGAAGGGGATGGCAATTTGATGGCAACATTGTCATGGCATCCCCTTCATTGAAGGGGTTTCCTCAGGCAGATGACTCCTGTCTCCCTGAGCTGGAAAAGGTGGTCTGATTAAAGGTGACCAGATGATGCAGGAAAGGAGCACTTTCCAAAATAGTACTCCAAGATAGTATATGTTGTCACACCTTTGATACAGAATTGGTTCTTGCCAATGGATTGCCAAGTTCATGCAATGGGGTAGGTCAGAGTTGACTGCAATGCATATTTTTACAAATATTTTTGTTGGAAAACCTGAACATGTATTTCTCTAGTTTGAATGCTGCTTCATTGCAAGCAGCCCCCATTCACCATTTGTTCCAGGTTTTTGCTGTTTTGTGGAGGAAGAAGGAAAGGCTCAGACACTGGAGGATGTTCTGATTTCACTCCAGTCAGGGCTTGGCCGAGCTCTGAAAGAAACCTGCTTTTGGTATTAGCAGCAGTCAGGAGTGACCTTCAGAGGTTACCAATGTCACTCTTTAAGGGGTACTGTAATCTGTGTGAGATGGGGTTTGCTGTGACATTATTGGGCTGAGTTTCAGTAACTGCTGAAGATGGAGATTTTGTGCGTTTCAGTCATGCCATGTCAAACTACTCTGGTGAACAAGTTTCTCTTAATGCCCAGGCTGAATATTTATACTTTAAACTCTTAAAAGATATAATTTTCATTGTATCATTCAGCCTATCTTTTCTTTGTGAGCTGAAATAGCAGTTGAGCCACTTCATATCTAGGAGGTTTTAGTCCCCTGTTTATCTTCTAGTAGGTCCTGCATGCATCTGTACATCTGGCAGCAATAGTGTTTGGTGTGGCCTATGTGTCACTTTTTTGAGTTCCTATGAAATCAGTGTGACAGGAAGGAGTGTGAATGTCTGGGAGATGATGGAGATGAATTTGGGTGTTGCAGTGAAGAAGGAGGTTGCTATTCTTGCCCATGTGAGCACAAGGCCCAAAGTTTCACAGAGCTCTTGTTTCCCACTGAAGTTGACAGTATCTTACGGGTTTGGCTATTTCACTTGGATTGCCTTTGAAAGAGTCAGGGAAGAAGCAGAGGGAAAGCACAGAAACTGATTCCAGTTTTACTTCAATTTCTAACAAAAATTGGGACCAGGAGCATCTGAGCCTCACTGTAGATGGATGTTCCATGTTGAAGAAGGGGCTCTGGTGCCCAGTGTACTTGCTGCTACATGTAAGACTGTATCCAAAGTTGCTAAGATGTGTTCCCATTTTTGCAAGAAAAGACAGGACGATCTTCATCTGATGGCTCCACTGCATTCTCCCTTCGGGCAGAGGTGCTTAGCTTTCTCTAGCTTTCTCTGGCGTTCAAAAACAACAGGGTGCAAGGCTGAGCAGGAGCATCATCTCTGTCCTTTTGGATCACACAGTGGTACCTGCCGCATCTTAAATTTTAATCTGCAGACAGTTTTTGTACAAAAAATGGTAAAATATATTAGTGAAAATAATAAGGAAATAAAAAAATGTTTATGAGTAACTCAGAGATGAAATGTGTAGTTGCAAACTCAGCTACTTTGCCTTCCATCCAAACTTATTTTTCTAGAATGCTTCATTCCATTTCATGATCTAGTAGCATAGATCCTGAAATCTTTTTTTAATGACTACTTTTGGCATTTAAAGCACAGTATTGAGATAGTTACATGAGCTTCATGTATTCATCTCTATTTAGCCACCTACAGGAAGGGAGTCAAAAGTAGGGCTGATTTGTGTCTCTAGCTGACTCTCTGATGTGGGAAGTGATGACAGACATCCTGAAAGGAGCGGAAAAATAGTGCCATTTTCCAGGCAACAAAAGACAGCTCTGGAAAGTGTCGGGCTGCATCAGTCAGTTTGTCAGAGAAGGCACTAACTGTCCTATAAACTGGTCAAAGGGAGCTTTGGCTCATGTATGTATGCACTTTTTTGCTTATGCTGGTGGGTGGCTGGCTGTGTGTTTTCCCCAAATGTCACTCTGATTATTTAACTTTAAGTTTTTAGCATGTTTTTAAATAAAAACTGACACTGAGTAAAAGTATCTTTAATATAGACAAATATTGATTTGTATAAATGCATACCTCTCTGTATCTAATTCAGGAAAGCACAGTTCAAGTGTGTGAAAGTGCTATTTCTCTGAGCGTTCCTTCAGACTGTGGCATACCTGCTGTCTCACTGTGCTCCATGTTTGGAAGCTGCACCAGAACTTGAGCAGAGACATAACAGGAGAACTGCCTGAAGAACCTCTACTTGAAAGCTGTTGAAGTGATAGCAGTGAATTCTGTTCCCTCCTGGTGGTACCAAGGCTGTCAGTTATAGGAAGCCCAAGTGGAGGGTGCTCAAAAGAAGTGCCCATGGCGAAGTAGTGTGTGAGATGATAAAAACAATGGCATAAATGTCTCCAAGATGACAGAAGATGCCTTGTGTATGTCATGCAATGAGTTCCTGGACTATCATCATGTTAGGCCAATTCTCCTATCCTGTGTCCACCCCCCATTTGTATGCATGAAATACAAACTCTCACACAGAAGGGCTGCAAGCAGAGGGCAGCCAGACTGATCCTTGTGGTCTTTCTTGGGCAATGTATTGGACAAACATAGAAAAGACAAGGAGGAAAATGGTGTTTTCCCAGCAGATGTATTTTGGGGAGCATCATGGAATAGGGCACACTTAATTCTGATTTTACTTCTTTCCATAGGGTGGAGCAGCTTCATCCTGTAACTGGCTTGGGGAAACCTGGAGATGTTTGCCTATGGGCTAGCCATCTGTTGTGCATTAGGTAGTAGACACTAAGAAACAACACGCCATTCCCACCAGGTGATGTTTGCACCAGTGTTTCTCTATGCAATACCTACTTTCGCCTTTATATAAAAGATTTTTACTAGGATGACATAAAAATAAAGGATTTTTTAAATGGTGCCTCTTTGAGCTCATTTCTCTCCTAACCCCAACTACCACCAAAACCAAAAGGGACAAAAAATAAATTCCAAAAGGTGACTCATAGAGATCTGTTCCAACTCCTTGGCAGTTGAAGTCCAGAGCTCTTGAAACTGTTGCATCTCTGAAAATAAGACACCCCTCCGCCCCGTCTTCTCTCATCCTCCTTCGAAACAATACTCTAAGAAAACAGAAACAGATGTGAAAGAGCCCCAAAGAACAGTAAATTATTTTTGAGAGCCTGGTAATATAGGAAAGAGTTTGCAAGTGTCCCAGGGAATATAGAGTAGTAAAGCAAGGACAAAGTTGCAGAGAGCTTGAAAGACATCCAGAGGACACGGAGAAGTCTTAGTGTTTAATCAATTTTCATGGTTTCTCTGAGATTGAGAAAGATCAGGGAGGAATAGAGTACCTAGCA
>VZRW01009960.1:122585-138669 GCA_013398125.1 Aegotheles bennettii | reverse complement strand
CGCAGGTGACATCGCGGGTGACAGCGTGGCTTGTCGCGGGACACCGCTCCGGCCCCGGGCCGAGTGTCCCCGCAGCCAGCCGGGCCTGAGCGGCTTCCCCCGGGCCGGCTCTGACGGGCGCTGGTGCGGGTTTGGGTGCTAAATGCGTTCCTGTCACCGGGCACGCTGAATCCCGGCACGGCGGGACCGGCGGGGGTTGGGAAGGGGAGGCCGTCCCTCATCTTCCTGTTGGCGCCTTTTTCTCCGCGCTTCTCCGGGAATAGCGACCGAGCGCATTCCCGCTGCCAGCCCCGCGCTGCCGTTCACAGACCCCGCGTCGGGCGTCTGAAATCCTTGGAGCAACCGGGCAGCGCTGGGGAAAGCGGCCAGAGCTGGCCGGGCAGTGTCGAGGGAAGATGCCAGTGCTGGGACACTTGTTCCCTTGAAGCCTGGCCCAGAAGCTGCCCCCGGCCTGGCACAGCTTCTTGGGCCAAGGTCAGATGTGTCACATACCAGCTCGGCGGGTGGTTTCTCCAGAAATGGGGTGGTTTGATGGTTATGGGGAAGCAGCCGAGCCGGTTGCTGCCACTGCAATCCTGGTAATCCCCCTCAGTGGAAAAGGGTCACAAGGTTGTCCTCCTGTTTCCATACAACACGATGCTGGTGCTGCCCAGGGCCCCTGGCTGGAGCATGTCCTGTTTCCCAATGAAGGGAGCAGCTGGCAGGGAGAAGGCACTGGTGGTCCAGCACTGGGCATTGAGAGACGCTTTTGTCGCGGCTCCTGTTGTGCTGTGCCAGCTGCCTGCGCCATGGGGTGCTCGTCTCCCAGAGCTTTTTGGGGATAGGTGGCTACCATGAGCAAGAGGAGTGGGAGTGTTGCACATTTAGGGTGATTTCAGCCTGCGGACCGTGTGAGGGGTGTGCGCTGGGGTACCACACCGTGTGTCTGGCCATGCATCCCTGCTGAGGGTGTAGTGCAGATGCTGGGAGCAAAGGAGGAATGGCCACGTCCCAGTGAGTCAGACTGACCTGCCAAATCCTCTGCTGGAGGAATGCTGTGCATACACCCACACGCCAAGGCAGAGAGATGCACCAGCAGTCAAGTTTGGGCTGAGGGATCTCTAGGCTGCCAAATCAGTGGGGAGTTGCTGGGAGACAGTGGGCAAGCTCTGAAACGTGCCTGGGGGCCCCATGGTGGGGACCACACAGGGCTTGTGCAATGAGACTGTTTCACAGCAGGGACTCAGTGGGTTCATCCCTTGCTCACTCTCCTGGCACAGGGACTGCACAGGTGGGGTAGGTGCAGCCCTATGGTGTCTTGGAGGGAACCACCATGGTCTCTGCCCCACCTGTGTGGCAGGGGCTCAGTGCTGATGGGTGGGCAGTGCTGCCTGCCCTGCTCCCTGCAGTGTGGGTCTTGCTGCCTGCAGGACACTGAGCTTCATGCTCCTGTGGTCCCTTCTCTTGCAGGTGTTTTGAGCAGCTGAGCACCACTCACGAGAGGACAAGATGTTCAGGGGAAAAATGGCCAGTGTTGGGAAGAAACTGATCCGCCGGCGCATGGTGGATCTGAGCTCCGAGGACACGCATTTCGCTCGCTGCCTCTCCACACTGGACCTTATAGCCCTGGGTGTGGGCAGCACCCTGGGGGCTGGTGTGTATGTGCTGGCTGGGGAGGTGGCCAAGGATATGGCTGGTCCCTCCATCGTCCTCTGCTTCCTGGTGGCTGCTCTCTCATCGGTACTGGCTGGACTCTGCTATGCAGAGTTTGGGGCCCGTGTCCCCAAGACTGGCTCTGCCTACCTCTACAGCTATGTCACCGTTGGAGAGATCTGGGCTTTTACAACCGGCTGGAACCTCATCCTCTCCTATGTGATAGGTACTGGGCTGGGCAGGGTGCTGGCATGTGTGCCCAGGCCTCTTCCAGCACTGCACTGGCAGTATGAGGGGCTCATGGGGGCAGCTTGTGGTGCTGTGGGAGTGGGGAGTGGAGTGGGATCGGCAGGGAGGTGGTTGCTGGGGTGGGGTTGGCCAGTGCTGCTCTGCACTGGGCTCAGACCAATGCACAGGTTTGCTGTCAACCAGGTACAGCCAGCGTGGCTCGAGCCTGGAGCGCAGCTTTCGACAACATAATTGGCAACCACATCTCCACCTTCTTCATGAACAAGACCACACTGCACCTGCCAGGGGTGCTTGCTGAGCGCCCGGACTTCTTCGCCCTGATCCTGATTGGGCTGCTCACTGGTGAGTGCATAGGACCAGCTCTATTGCACCATGGGTGGTGGCATGGGAGCTCAGTGGGTCTCCACTCACCTCTTCCATCCCTGCAGCACTGCTGGCCTTTGGAGTCAGCGAATCCGCCCTTGTGAACAAAATCTTCACGGCAGTGAACCTGATGGTGCTGGGCTTTGTCATCATTGCTGGCTTCGTGAAGGGAGACATCAAGAACTGGCAGCTCTCGGCGGAGGACTACATCAACCTCTCGTTATCCAGCGGGTCCACACACATCAGGTGAGGAGACCAACTGTGCCAGGCCAGGGTCCAGCACAGGGCTGGCACCTGCCCTGCTGTCCGTGCACCCTACAGCAGCTGCTCTTCTCCCTCATTTCCAGGAAAAAAGCCTTTGGCTCTGGTGGGTTTGTCCCCTTTGGACTGGAAGGGATCCTGACTGGTGCTGCCACCTGTTTCTATGCCTTTGTGGGCTTTGACTGCATTGCCACCACAGGTACCACCTTGGGCAAGGGTGTGCATTTCCCTAGCACAGCTGGCAGCTGGCTGGGACCCGCGGGGGAGGATGCTCCATGGTGTGGGAAACAGTCTGTCCCACTGCTTCTGGCAGGTTTCCCCATGGCAGCTCTGTCCCTAGCTGGGCCAGCACAAAAGGGCTCACAGCCTGCCCTGCTACAGGAGAAGGGGCTCCCCACTCCGCACAGTGGGAGTGGGGCTGCACCCTGCCTGTGCTGGCAGCTCCCGGGGCAGCGGGGCATCTTTCCGCTGGTGCCTCCCGCTTATTTTCCAGCCTGAAGCAATGTTTTTCTAAATGACTGAGTTCATGCAGAACTGCCGCCCTCTGGAGCACAGGGAGCCCTCTTAAGTTCCTCTCATTCCCCCAGGAATCTACTTAGTGGGTGGCTGGTACGGGCTGTTCTGCCTGACCTTCCCGCCTGTGCTGCCCTGCCCCCAGGGGCTGCCCAGCAGCCGCCTCCTCCCGTCCCACACCAGCTGCTGAGCCCCTGTGGGTGCACAGGACAGCCTCTGCGAAGGCTGGGGGGCACAGGGCACGATGGCATCGTTGCTGTGCCCATGCACACTGAGGTTCCACACTCAGCAGGCTCTTTGGGGAGCAGGAGCTGCTGGTGGGGGCAGAGGGCTGGCACGGCCCAGGGGGCTGGGAGTGCAGCCGCATGCCTGGTAGCTGGGGCTGTGGGCACGTGCCTCTGCTCTTGACAGTGCCAGAACCTCTGACAGTGCAGCAGCACCGCTGGGGACCCCCTCTCCTCTCCATCAGCCCCTGCTTGCTGCTGCCCAGCCCATGCTGCCATGGAAATTCCTTGCTGTGGCTCATCCCCGGGGGGCAGCTGCCTTGTGCTGTGCCGCAGAGTGGGGATGGACGCTGCCTCTTGTCTCCACACAGGGGAGGAAGCCAGGAACCCACAGCGCTCGATCCCCATTGGCATCATTGTGTCCCTCCTCATCTGCTTTGTGGCTTATTTTGGGGTCTCTGCAGCCCTGACCCTCATGGTGCCCTACTTCCTCCTGAACAAGGAGAGCCCGCTGCCTGAGGCTTTCAAGGCAGTGGGCTGGGAGCCTGCCCGCTACGCTGTTGCCGTCGGCTCACTCTGTGCCCTCTCCACCAGGTAGGACTGGCTGCACGCCTGGCATCGCCTGGCACAGCATGGAGACCAGCAGCAAGCATCCCATCAGGGCTGGGGGTTTGCTCCATCTGGCTGCTGACCTGCTCCCAGCATAGAGCCCGTCCCATCCCTGTCTGAATGGTGGGTGTGGACAGCTTGCCTGGCAGGCCCTGAGCCATGTCTCTCCCATGGCAGCTTGCTGGGCTCCATGTTCCCCATGCCCCGTGTGTTTTATGCCATGGCGAAGGATGGGCTGCTCTTCAAGTTCCTCTCCAGCATCAACAGCCGCACGAAAACCCCTGTGTCAGCCACCATCACTTCGGGGCTCCTTGCGGGTAAGGCTCTTGGCTGCCACCTGACACTTGGAACTGTGGCAGTCTGGAGCTGTGCTCATTCTGCATGTCCTCATTGCAGCGGTGATGGCCTTCCTGCTTGACCTGAAGGACCTGGTGGACCTCATGTCGATCGGCACGCTGCTGGCCTACTCCCTGGTGGCGGTGTGCGTGCTCATCCTCCGGTGGGTGCCTCCTCTTGGGTGGCGGTGCCCGGGGTGGATGGGCCTGGGGCTTGTGGCCACAGCTTTTCCCTGGGGTGACACAGCCTGGAGATGCATTAAGCCCCCAGGATGGAGGCTGCTCACAAGAGCCTACGTGATGTCTCTGGGCACATCCATGGGGTGGCTCTTGTGGGGCTGCTGCTGGAGCAGCACATGGGGCTGGAGGAGCAGAAGGGGTATGAGGGTGCTGTTCACTGTCCCCCTGGGCTGCAAAGTTCCTTGGGCTCTGCTGCAGCTTGTCCCATCTGCTCAGGTACCAGTTTGGGCAGCTGAACTCCCCAAAGACCATGGAATTGCTGGAGCTGAAAGGGAACGAGGAGGAGAGGGTGATCATGAACCCAACTGTCACTGGCACCAGCACTCAGCAGAAAGAGACATTGTCCCTAGGGACACTCTTCAACCCACCCACAGACACCCCCACCACGCTTTCAGGGCGCATTGTCTACATCTGTGTCTCAGTCATTGGTGAGTGAGTGGGAGCTGGCAGCTGATGTCCTCTCCTGCCAGGAGCTGGAGCATTTTGGCACGTCCCTGCAGAGTCAGGAAGGGATGGTGGGCACACTGGGCAGAGGGGGGGGCTGGGCAGCACAGGCTGCCAGATGCTGTTGGCAGCACCAGTAGGTGCTGGACCTGCTCAGCCCTGAGCAGGGTGCCAAGTGCAAGGCACGCTGGGCTTTGGGGTGCACAAGGGCTGATGGGGAAGGTGGGAGGTGGATACTGAGCCAGGCATGTGCGGGTGGTCATGGGAGCTTCCTGTGACAAGCCTGGCCCAGGCTGGCCACCCAGTGAGGGTGGTCCCCGGCCCCCTGAGAGAACTAAGGCCAGCAAGGTTTGATCCATCCATCAATAGCTCCATTGTGCAGCCAGGATGGGGCAGCTCAGCCACATCTGGGTAAGCATCAGAGCTGGGTTCAAGCCCAGCTGAGTGCAGGCTCCCCTCAGCTTGCCAGGCTGGCAAGTTCCCCTGGCAAAGTGCTTCCCTAAGGCTTTGGGGTGGGTATTGGAGACAGCACATGCTAGACCCATAATGGACCAAGAAGAGTGGGTGCTTTAGCCCAGCTGTTGGTGAGGCTTGGAGTCCTGAGGAGGCCATGTGCTGTGCAGCCCCCCAATTCCTCCCTGTCTTACAGCTGCACTGATCACGGTCATCTGCGTGGTCCTGACCCTCAAGGTGAATGCACTGAAGGATGCCAGCGTGGGCTGGATCACGGCCTTGGTGCTGCTCCTCGTGGCTCTGCTCATCCCCACCATCATCGTTTGGAGGCAGCCGCAGAGCGACACACGGCTGAACTTCAAAGTGAGTGCAGCCCCCAGCAGCTCGGTGTCTGCACCCCCATGGGCCCCTGGCAGGGTGTGGGCCATTTCAGGGTCTGCCAAGGCTCACTGCCAGGCAGGCACCATCCAAAAAAGCCCGGGGCCCTTAGACATGGCTGTCCAAGGTGCAGTCCCTGTCATGGAAGTGCCTAGGTGCTCCCTGGGCTGTGGCAGGGGTGGGATCCCTCTGTGGCCAGGAGCATCCTTGAGACCAGCTGGGTCCCTCAAGGCACAGCTGACACTGCACTTCTTGTCCCCCACAGGTACCTTTCCTCCCACTCCTGCCCATCCTCAGCATCTTCGTTAACATCCTGCTGATGGTACAGTTGAGTCCTGGCACTTGGATCCGGTTTGCCATCTGGATGGCTGTGGGTGAGTGTCCTGTGGAAGGGAGCGTGGTGCCTGCAGGGTCTCCCCTTGGGAGCTGTTACCCTGTCAGCTCACTGCTGCACATTTCATTGTGGAAACTGTCCTGCAGGTTTTATAATTTACTTTGGCTATGGGATACGGAACAGCGTGGAAGGGAAAAACATGGAGGAACCCTGTGCCACAGTAGGAAAATCTCTGCACCACCCTGGACTGGACCTCAGCCCTGGCGCTGCTGCGGTCTGAGGGACTGGGCACCAGCACTCTGTGGACCTCTGCCAGTATTCCCGCTTGGGGACAAGATCATGATCCACACGGTACATCCATCACCTCTCCTGCGGGGAGCCGGACCCATAGTTGGGACCATGGAGCCGGGTCGTGTGCTACCCTTTCCCCTCGCAGAGCAGAGGTCATGGAGACAAATTCCTGGGCTAGGTGGGAGCACTGGTCCATCCTCCCAGCCCTGCCCAGGAAGCTGCTGTCAGAAACGCTGCTTTCCCTGCACACGGGAGGCCCCATGTGATGGTGCAGCTGTATTTGTTCTGTCTGTCCACGTGGCTGTGGTCACCACCTCCTCTCCGTGCTTTCCAAGTGCCAGGTGTGTACGTGGCAGCCATGGCTGGAGCCGTGCAATGAGGCTTGGGCAGCTCATTCTGGTACCACCAACAGTCTGGTACTGTGGGCCGGGCAGCACAGGGCTCAGCTGGCCCAAACCCCTCTCTGTGCCTGGGATCTGCATCCCACACTGAACCCCATGCTGCCCGGGCCATGCTGCTTGGTGTGAGCATCTAGCTCGGGTGTCTGTGAAGATGTCCACAGTGTAGCCATACCAGTGTCCAACCTCGTATGCCTTTGTATTACTGGTGTTTTAATGTTGTCTTTTATACCTATTAAAAATGAAAGGTTTTTTAAGTGCCTGGTGCTGTTGGTCCTGCCCTATCTCATGTCAATGCCCTGTGGTCATGGTCTCCTGGGCAGGACCCCACGTGCTATCAGGCTGGGTGCCAGGCTGGTGTCAGTGCAGAGCAGGGCTCAGCCACAGCTGGCTGTGCTGGGTGAGCTCCCTGCTGGCTGGAGCCACCAGCCCTTACACTGTGTTCTGGGACAGTGAGCCAGGAACCATGGAGCAATGTTTCAGGCCAGCTCAGCCCAGTGCTGCTGGTACCTGTGGGCAGGACACCAGTCTGTCATGACCCTGCCCTGTCATGGCTCTGTGCTGCATGGGAGTGTGTCACCAGGTCCCAGAGCAGCAACTGCAGTAAAGACCTTGGAAGTACCTCCTGGAGGCTCCAGCAGTGGCCTGCAGAGGAAGCATGGCAGGGAGCTGGGCTGCATCCATGTAAGATGATGATTTCCGAGATTCTGGTCTGGTCTAAATCAGCTCTGACAGATTATTTTGCAAAATAAACTAATTTAGGGCAAATGGATCCTGTGTGGTTTTGGCATCTCTCCCGTTTACTGGCAGTGGAGCAGGGTCACTGCATGGTCAGCAGCAAGGGCTCCACACTATCAGCTCTGCTTGGGCCCCTGCACAGCTGGAGCTGTGAGCCCTGCCTCAGGGCTACCTCGGAGCCCTTTACCTGTCTCCATGCTGAGCACTGCCTGCCCCACTGCCCCAGCCCAGGGTGCCCTGCCAGAGCATCAGGATCCAGCCCTCAGGTACAGCTGACTCCTGGTACTGGCTCCTTGCAGGTGCTTCCAGCTCTACTGGTCATGCTGGTGCCTCGGTGTGTCATGCTGGGTCCCACCACCCTACCTGGTGGGTATCTTCTGGCTGGGAACAGCACGTGGAGCCCTACTGAGCCCTGAGCCTGCAGTCCTCCTGGCACCCATGTACCTGGGTTCGGGTGCTGTTGCCCAAGCCTGGTGGGCAATGGGTCTGTGACACAGCTACAGCCCTCCCCCTCTGGTTTGGCACTGCTGCAGCCCCCCATGCCCTTGTGCCTCTGTCCCCATGCCTGTGTGTGTGTTCATGCTCATGGCCACGTGTGGGTCTGTGTGTGATCACGGGTCCAGGCCCTCCCACCGAGCACTGACATCCCACCCTGGGCACCCACTGCGACTGGCAGAACTCCAGACATGGAGCAGGGGTGCTGGAAGCCCCGGGAGCTCCCATCATAGCATCTAAGCAGGAAAGCAGCTGTCTGGCAGCCACCAGTCCACGTTGGTGTGGTGCAGTGGGTCGGCACCATCCTGCCACGGGTGTAGGTGCTGGCAGGAGTGCAGCAGCCCTGTCCACCCCCGCGCTGGGCACCCTCCCCTTGGCTGTCTGCCCCAGCCCTAGGTACCCGCTTGGGGGGTCCCTGTCCCCCTCTGCCTGCTGCCTTCTGCCCTGTCAGGGCTAGCAGAGCCCCCGGGGATGGCACTGCCTGCCCCGCTGGGCCCCTGCTGGCATCAGTGCCTCAGTGGTGGGTGAGTAACGCCCAGCCCAGCCCCAGCGTGCTGCTGGCACCAAGGAGCAGCCTGTGCTGCTCCTCCTGCTTCAGTGGCTGCTGTGCCAGCCTTCCCACAGCCACTGCCAAGCTCTGGCAGCACCCCGGGGCTCCACGCTGCAGGGTGGGCTCTGCCCTCCTGTGCCAGTCTGGAAGGGGCCATTTTCTGGTCTGAGAAAACACGGTGAGAAGCAGAAGAAGCAGAACCTGGCCTCGCTGCTGAGGGGTTCAGTGCCCAGCTCTGTGGTTTGCCCATCCGCGAGCAGTTCCCACCCAGACCCGCAGCACAGGCCCTGTTCCTGCCTGTGCCCTGCCCTGGGCCTCCCCGGGCCCGCTCCAGCCCTGGCAGAGCCCTGCAGGGACTCAGACAAGCCTGAAGCTGCTTTGCTGCCTGAGCCAGTGCCTGTGCTGCTGCTCGGGCACCGGGCAGACAGGGCACAGAAGCAGGCAGAAGCACGGGCAAGGCAGGCAGGGCTGGTGCCTGTTCCAGCTCTGTCTCGCTGGCTGCAGTGCTGGGGGGGCACTCAGGCAGGACCCCCTGGGAGCTACAGCCATGGCTGGTTTTGTGATCTCCTTGGTGCCACCCCCCCCCGGATTTATTTGAGAGCTCTCAGCCTCCCTCCCCACCTGGCTCCACCTGGCACGCTGCAGCTTTCACAGCTGCATGTCCTGCCATGGGTCTGACCCTGGCTGTCCCTGGGGGACACGGGGCTTGCCCAGTGGAGGCATTTGGAGCAGCTCTCTCTCCACACCAGCCATTTGCCAAGGAAGGACCTCTGGGGGGGCTGCCGAGAGGACCCTTTGTGAGTATGCAGGCTCGGGGCAGGATGGAGATGGAGGGTTGTGCTACTGAGCTGTTGGAGGGAGAGCTGGCACAGCACAGCCTGCCCCTTGCACTGCTGCCCCTGCCAGAACAGAGGTGGCCCTGGCACGTGGAGACGTAGCAGCAGATTAAATTTTAAATTGGGTACAATAATTGATTTGGGAGTTAAGATAGGCTGGCTGGTCTGCACTGCTCTGTGACACCAAATACTTCAGCCTAAGGAGTTAACGTGCCACTTTATTCCCTGTAGGACCAGTGATCAGGTACAGTCAGATCCTCCTGCCCACAGCTGACCAGCTGGTGGAGCAGAGCTGTGGTGGCTGCTGGATGGGATGCATCCATCATCGGGGCATGAGCCCTGGAATCTGGGGAATCCACCCCTGGGCAGATGGGGTTACTGGGATGACAGAGCAAACTCAGCAGCTCATGATATTTCTGCACCGCAGGGCCTCAACCGTCCAGAAGAACTCCAGAAGATCAAAGCTGGTGCTGAGTGAGATCCCTATCGCTCCTTACTCATCCAGCTCCAGGCAGGTCCCAACCCTTGTGCTTTCTGCGGTAACAGTTTAAGCATGCATGACCCAGTAGCTGGCATGAGGCTCTGTGTATCTGATAATCCCCTCAGCCCCAAGCTGTGGCAGGTGGCCGGCTCCTTAATTATGCAGGCTTAATGCTCTCCTTGCTTTGCCTTTGCAGGTCTGGCATCATGACTTGCTGCTAGATGGTTGCTCTTTTCTTGCTCTCGCTGCAGCTAGAGACCCGATTCCTGCTCTTGTTCTCCACTCCATGCTACAACTGACCAAAGGGTGGTTCTTGTCACAGCCCATCCCGCAATTGACAGCACACTGCGATGACTCATGCCCCCAGTGGGAGGCCACCCTGGTCCCTCAGGACTTCCAGCAATACCTCTTTTATGAGACAGTGTATTTCAATGGCACCTGCACCCTCATCATAGTGGAATTGAGTTCCTGGTGTGGAGAGGAGGAAGTGGAGGCAGTGTGTGCAATGGAAGCAGCAGGTTTATGGGACAGGCAGTTTTCTATCAGTGGGAGCCACTTCTCTGCCACCATCAAGGTCTCCAGGGGCTGCATGGGTGTGCTGGTGTCGGAGCAGCACATCCTCACTGCTGCCCACTCCATTCATGACAGAAAAGTCTACCTAAGGGGGGCCAAGATCAAGGTGGGTTTCCTGATGCTTGTGCAGGGCACCAGCAATGAGACAGGGATGGAGGGGTTGGTGATGCACAGCCTGTAAGTGGCTGGAGAGCACCACAACTATAATGTTGCCTTTTGCCTGACCATTCTGAAGTTTTCTCAGATTTGTTACTGGATCAAAGGGGACCCTAGAAGCTGTCACACTGAATGAGAACCACAGCCTGCCTCCTCTCCTCCCCAGTGCAGATGGCTCCGAGTGTGGTGTTCTTCAGCGAGAGTGTGGCTGAGGAGCCTGAGGAGGAGCAGCATTTCCTGGCAAAATTGCTCCACTTTATGCTGTTTCTATCATGGAGAAAGAGTGTCTCCACAGATAACAAGGGAACTGTGAGCAGAAACTTACTGGAGTCCAAGCCCTGATTCTCCAGGAAGCCTGAAGGGTGATTTAAGCTCCCGTGGTTGGTGCTGGCTTGAACTCAGCATCAAGATTCTTTACAGAAAGACATTGCGTGTCAGCCAGGGAAAGTGGGCTCTGCTTCCAGCACATTAACTGCTCACAAGCTGAAGAGGCAGCCACATGCTTGCTGCTAAGCTGTACCTGGTTTCTCTTGGGTCTCATCAGGTCTCTCAGTCTGTTGGCTGCACTGCCTGGCTTGGCACTACCCCAGCAGTATGGACAGAGGGTTTTCTCTCCTAGCAGAACCTTTGTGTGCTGATAAAAGGTGTCAGAAAGGCAGCCCTGGAGTCTTGAGTATTCTGGGCACAGCGCGTGCCATGGCCAAGAGCCTGGCCAGGGCAGGAGGGGCTAGTCCAGGACCCTGGTAGCCACTGTGCTTGGGAACACTCTTGGCAACACTCTTCTGACAGATGCAGCATGGTACCACATGGGTACCTACATGTGGCAGCACAAGCTGAGAGCTGGGAGCGCCTATTGACTTGTAAACTTTCTCATCTCTCTCTGGTTCTGTGTGGGTTTGCTGTAGAAGGAAAAAATCCTGACATTTACTGCAGCTGTAGTATTTGAGGTGGACTCTTTTAAGCAAACACATGTGTTTGAATAGAAGTCAGCACGAATCTCTTTGCAAAGGTTACACTGAAAGAGGAACTGTACATAGATGGCTAGCCCTGGTTTGGGACTTGCTGAAGGAGATACTTTTCCTCCGTACTGAAGTGAGTAGGACAGGGAGATTTGTGTAGAGCTGAAATCACAGTATCTTGCAAAAATAGTGACTCAATGCCTTCTGCAGTTGTAAAACAGTCCAGGCACCTGAATGAACAGATTTCTGCATGTTCTGTCACATATACAGAACTGAGATTCCTTTGCTAATCCTAGACTTTCACGGGTGTTATCTCTCCCCATCTTCCTTAAGTTTTCCTGTTTCCCTGCTGTGCTCGCCCGGGCAATTATTCCCTCTGTAATTCATATTCTTCACAAGGAACCTCATGCTGATGCTGCTTTGCCAGGCTGGACAGATGACTGCTTGTATTTTTCACTCTTAAGTCAATGTCCTGCTCCTTTCCACTGCACCTCAGGGGCAGCCTGCATCACAGGCTTCTCAGTGCTGTCAGTTCTTAAACCTACTGAATACTAAACACGTAGTTCCTTTGAGACCTGTGACAGCTGTACAGGCGCAGCAACCTGACTTGCAAAACAAGCAGGTAGGAGACATTTTAACAAACTAAATATAACACCCTCTCCCGCTCAGGTCTCAAGACTTCAGGGTAATGTGTGTTGAAGTAATTTAAATTGTGTGCTGGGTCTGCAGATGGGCGTGCAACAGCTTCTATTATCTTGGATGAGATAATGCATGGAAAATCATGATTACACATTACTGGGCAGGGAGCAGCTGCTATTATTTACATAATACAAACCCAATTTACAGACAGAATTTAACTTGTTCAATGGAATTGTCTGCTCTAGCTGAGAAGTTCTTTGGGACAGATCAGAAAGGGTTTTCACCTCCTCTGGTCCCTTGTTCAGACCCTAAGAACAGGTTAGAGAGTGCCAGCCACGCTCTTCTTAACAAGGGAAGAAGGCCTGTCATAAACACAGGGAAGGGAGTTCCTGGTTCCTTCGTCTCTGAAGTGCACACTGGGTCTTTGTTTTGCTTTATACACTCCTCTGATTGTGGAAGAGGTGACAGGATAGGGAAACTTCTACAACCTGCTGATGTGAAACATAAGGACTTGTCTTACTCGGAGCAGCTGTACACTTTATAAGCAACTTCCTTCTGACATCAGCCATCAGCTTTTGCAAAACAGAAGAGGGCGAAAAGTCAGCACCAAGATGGAAGCCAAGAGAAACATGGTGAGACTTGCACCCCCTTTTAGTGTCTATATTTGTGTTTGCAAGTGACAGCAGCTTTGAGACGCTGACAGTTCACATCACAGAGGGGTTTTGACGCACAAACTGCAACAGGTACAAGACTCACTGCTGTAGTGGGGTGATCTTGCAGGTTGGATGGCAGGTGCCCACCAAGCTGCTCTATCACTCCCCTCCTCAGCAGGATGGGGGGAGAAAGCAAGATGGAAAAAATCTGATGGGTCAAGATAAAGGCAGTTTAATAAAGCAAAACTGAGGCTGTGCACAGAAGCAAAGCAAAACAGAAGATTTATTCTCTACTCCCCATCAGCAGGTGATGTCTTGCCACTCCCCAGGAAGTAGGGCTTCACTAGGTGTAGCAGTTGCTCAGGAAGACAAAATGTCGTAGTAACAAACGTCCATGTCCCCCCACCCTCTTTCCCTTTCCCTTAGCTTTTATTGCTGAGAATCTACCATTTGGGTCAGCTGTCCTGGGCATGTCCCCTCCCAGGATCTTGCCCACCCCTGCCTACTGGTGAGGAGGGAATGTTGGGAGAGACAGCCTTGATGCTGTGGGAGCTCTGTGGGCAGTAGCCAAAACACTGGTGCATTATCAACACCAATGCAAAGCACAGCACTGTGAGGGCTGCTAGGGGGAAAACTAACTCCATCTCAGCCAGACCCAGTACAACTGTTTATTAAAAAATTAAAAGAAACTTTTAACAAAATCATGCCGAACAGTGAGGATCTGAAAAGCCAGGCAGCACTGGGGGCATCATAAAGAGAAATGCTCTGCAGGTCCTGACCAGCCCAAGGGCTAGATGTGCAGACAAGCACCTCCAAGTGGATGACAAGACCTTGTTCCACTTCTCTCATCCAAACAGCTATACTGCTTTGTTAGCACGTGAGGTTGTAAATTAGAAACCTGAATCTTTTGTGCATCCCCACAAGGTGCCCAGGCACTTGGAGGGCTCTGATGGTGGTAAGCCTTTAAGAAGTTCCATTTGAGAGCAACCACAGCTGCAGTCGCAGCTTCGAGGAAGCCATCTGCTCAGCTGCAACATGAAGAGTATGTCATAGCACGAGGTGTGTGTGACATGCTGTGTTCTTACCGAGAATCCTGCAGAGGATTTATTTTGTCCATTTTTTTCCCTTGTTGCCCTGTATCAGCACAGAACATCTTCTCTAGCTCAGAAGGAAAGGGGAATGAATACACGTATATCCACAGTCTAAGGAGAGTCACCTTTTGCTGGAACTTGGATCTCACTCCCTACCCCAATCCAAAATGCAAGAACAGGGCTAGCTCTGGAAGGACAGAACCTTCTATGAGCTAGGACCCACGAGGCAATTAATAGATCGCAGGCTGATGATTTGCCTTCTGCATTTGAATGATCTTGCCAAAGCCACCTCTTCCCACATCGTAGTCTGTCCGGTACTCGTCTCGCACCTGGGACACAGCAGTAACACAGATATTAGCACACTGCACTGCCTGTCTCCTGCTAGACTTCAGAATCATCACCTCCTCCTTGATTAGTTGGAGGGGAACTGAAGTTCAGTTAGGAGCACTTTGATTTGACTTTGATTGATTTGACTCTTGATTTGACTTTGAAATCTCTTCGAATAATCCACCAAAAAGGTGGTAGTGGGGTGAAAATGACAAACGAGGATATATCTGATAGCTGAGTTCTTTTTAGACAAGAAGCAAAGAAGACCCCAAAATAATTTCATTCAGTTTTGCAGTCCAGCTTTCTGAAATACCAGTCTTGGCCTCCAGAACACCTTCTCCACTCCACCCTGGAAATCTGCAAAGGAACCTCACCTTTGCTCTGGGGCAAGCTGCTATGTTATGACATTGTTCTAGCAGCTATGCTGTCCCCCTCCATTCAAATTCTACATCATTTTAAGAGTACTAGCCTGGATTAGCATTGCAGGAAGTTTAAAGTCCTATGCAAAAATGGCCTTAAGTTCTATTTCTAGCTTTTAAGACCAGGCATCCGTTAGCAAAACAACTTGGGAGTGGCTGAAGTTCATCACCAGGTCTCTATAGCCTACACGTTGTTCTGCACGAGACAAAACTAGCAAAGCAGTACAGTCTTAGAGGGATCACACTCAAGGTACAGACTGGTATTGCCTTTACCTGTCCTCCAGTCTTTCCTCTTCCATACTGCCTCCCCTCCTTGAACCCTGCGTCCCAGTCGGTTCGAATGATGCGGTCGTCCAGCCGCGTGCCATTAATGAATCGCATTGCGTGCTCAGCATCTGCTCTTGTGTAGTATCTGGAGCATACTGTAAGGAAAACTAAGTGTGCCATTTTTTTGTGTAATGATAAAAAGGAGGCTTATTCTATTTGAGAAGCAGAAAACCCCTGCCTTCCAGCCTTTTCTCCTCTTCCTGCTCTTCTCTATGGGATCAAAAACTGCGCTCATATAAATCCAAGCTAACATCAGCTCCCATTCAGAAGGGATTCTGAATGTTAATGCCAGCACCTGCAGAGACAAGAAGTAGCTTTAGATCACTTATTTTACAAGCAGATGAAACAAACACATTAAAGTCTTGCTAAGGGCAAGAAATCTGAAATATGCTTTTTGTGAGTCTTGATTGAACTCAAACAAGAGGAACAGCCCTCACAGGAGAGCTTTGCAAAGACAGTTCACTGTGCTTGTACAAGCACGTACCCTGTGCTTGGGAATACTGCCATGGTTTATTCTGCTGCTCCATTCAGGTCTGAACTCATGATGAGAAAGTGAACATGTGCTCTGACCATGCAAGAGCTCAGATCGACGATTGGTAGCAGCTCTCATTTTGGCCCTAGAACTGTAATTAACAAATCAGAGAAGCCCTCTGCTACCTCCAGGAAGTACAGCAGCTCCAGCACTTCCCACCTGTGCTGTACAGCCTGTCTCTTGGTGAAGGTGGGGAAGTGACAAGGTTGGAAGGGAATTGCCTGGCAGAAGGCACCTGACTGCCAGTTCTCTCCGGGTGTCCCACAGCAGTGCTGCTGAGCTCGCTGTGCAGAGGAACTAAAGCAGCACCCACCCCCGGGCTGGCAGTGGCGGGCACCACAAAGGATACTCGACGAAGCAGAAGCCGCATGGGGTCTTCTTGATCTTGTCCAGCCCCATGACGATCCTCTTGACGTCCCCGCACTTGGAGAAGAGCTCCTGGATCTGCTCCTCGGTGGTGTAGAAGGACAGGTTGCCCACATAGAGCGTAGAGGAGATCTTCAGCGACTTCTCCTGCAGCTGCCTGCTGCCCTGCGGGCGGAGGGGAGACCGCAGCGGGATCAGCCCCCGGCGCCAGGCCCGCT
>VZRW01009960.1:88946-122153 GCA_013398125.1 Aegotheles bennettii | reverse complement strand
GAAGGTACCGGCCGCCCTCATAAGCGCCTGGGAGCCGCCGGCTGTTGCGGGTTGTGGTTCACTCCCCCCTTTTGTGCTGTCTCACAGGGCTGGTGCGGGAGCTGCTGAGGGAGGAGGCCCCGGCTCGCATCGCCGCGCTCACCGAGGAGCTCTTCCAGGCGGCGGGCGGCCTCTCTGAGGAGGGGGAGAGCGCGGCCGAGGTAGAGCCCCGGGCCCCCGGCGCTGCTCCCGGAGCAGCGGGGTTCCCGTGTGCTTCACCCCACGCCGCAGCGCTCGGGCAGGTCGGTGCGGCCGTTCCTGCGGCCCTGCGAATGCCGGCCCTCGCCTCAGGGGCTGCGGTGGAGCCATGCGTTCATTTTGTAACCCAAACCAGTTCATTTTGTAACCCAAAAGCGTGAAAACTCAAAGTGGAAAAGGTTGACTGTAAAGGTAAAAATACGTGTCACAATAGCAAAAGTTACTGGTGTCTTAGTGATGTTAAAGTTTTCATTATTTCTGGTAGTATCTAATTATAGTTTAAAAATGCAACCACAGAGTGCTGTTGCATTAGTTTGGTGCTGGGTCATCACATCATATATGTGGGTTCTGATAATGGCAGCAGATAAGAAAACAAGCACGTAGTCTGATGAGAAATACGTGAATCTGGGAGAAAAACAAGATCAGCTGAGATACTGGCTGAGCTTTTCCTCCAAAATGGCATTTTGAAGAGAGATTTAACTCCTAGTGATCATCATCTAAGGAAGACTTAACTTTGAAAGTCCTAAATTTGTGACAAGGAACAAGGCAGGTTAGCAAGTGTCACGGTGTAAGGAAATACAGGAGCATAAAACTGGTATCTTCAGTTCTTGAATCAGTTGGGCTAAGTTAGTGATTTCTTCTTGCTTTAGAAGTAGTTTTTAATCGGATCTCTTCAATAAAAGGTGCCGTGGAATGTCTCACAGTTGGGCAAGAGAGTATTTGTAGGCAAGATCTGCCATGGCAACTAGGATTTGGAGTGATGTAAACTGCAGCTCTACAAGGTGGACAGATCGTTGCTGTGATACACATGAAAGATAGTTCCTTTTCCAGTAGTAAATTTCAATGTGACCCAAATCCAGGACAAAAATCTAATGGACTTCTCCTACTCAGGTTGAAGAAGTTGCAATAAGCCTGTGGAACTGGGCTGTGACCAAACACATGGCTTCTGTGGTCAATGATGAGCAAAGAGCTAAACGTACGTACGCGTTCTGTACCTTCCTAAATGTGTTTTGTGTGCTCTAGCACAAAAACTGCTGACAGATATATATGTAGTGCTGTAGATTTGTTTGGATCTTTGCAGATAGCTGTAGACAGAGGAAAATAGACAGCTGGGCTTGTAGAAACAGTTCAGGGAGGAGCATCCTGGTGTGATAGCGATCTCCCTGTGACACAGAATCAGTGTAGGTGTTCTTATCACTTCCCCTTTCTGTGCCAGAGCATCAATAAAGAGGTGATGTGACCAAAGGAAGCTGTAATTTGCCTTCTAATGCTACGGTTTTAATCTAAAAATGTATGGAAGTGACATAGATCTAAATTTCAGACTGTTGGTCCATTTATGTGAAGTGAGATTATTTTTTTCGTGTAACTATCTCATCAATTTTTACATGAAGAAAAACTCTAAATCCTCCTTTTACCTCCCTGCTTTAGCCAGGTACACAGCTGGTTGATTTGCTTGGAGCCAGGAGCAGCGCTGGGGGAAAGGAGAAGTGAGCTTTTGGTCTTTTCCCTCAACCTGTTCATTATGTGGTTCTCGAGGATATCTGGCCTACATTTTTGTCTTGAGGGATTATAGTCAAAATTATGCATAATCTGCATCGTATAAATTATATCAGGTAAAAGGTAAGTTTACACAAAACACATGGTAATTGTAGAGCGTAATGTTCTCAGATCTTGTATCAAAGCTAAAGGGCCAGGGAGAGGCTATTTTTAATACATTAAGTGGTGTCTTTTCAATCCCTGATACATAAGGAAGACCTGAAAATAGTTTTGCTTTTTAATTTGAAAACGTAAAGATTATTAAACTCTGTATTTTGCTGAAGGCTATTTTGAGGCTTTCAAGACATGTTACTGTCAGCATCTGCAATGCAATTAAGTCTTTGAATGCCATGTATTTAACTCTCTCTAAAGTGTTTAATAGGTATTTTGATGAGAATATTTTTTTCCTTACTGCCTAAAAAGCAGTTTTAAGCAGCTTGGCTAAAAATCAGACTGTTTTGACTCCCGGAGCTTTCAGATTTTTCTCTCTTGTAATTTAAAATGGCAAGCAGTCCTTCAGATATGGCAGGGCCTGACTTTCTAACAAAAAATAAGAGAAAACTGAACTTAAGAGTGTCTGCACTGTTTTCTTGCAGTACGATTTGTTGCTTGCAGACTGGTGTGCCTTTGTGCAGGCAGCGATCCTCCGGAGGGAACTATTCGAAGGCAGATTTTGGTAAGGCTAATGGTGGGTGAGCAACAAAGTACAGCTGATCAAGAGAAACCTTCAAATCCTATTAGTGTTGCTTTGGAAAGGGAGTGGAACATACCTGTGGTTCTGGGGAACATACGTGCTGGAGGGGGAGCTGTATTGTCACAGATATGCCTTACTGGGCTAGTGCAGTTAGGAGCATCACATCTTTGTCATATGGTAAAATGTTATATGAGCAGCATATTAATTTGTTTCAGTATCTTATAATATTGTCTAGTATGACACCATAAGTCTTACTCTGCATCTGAATGTTAAGGACTTCATTCAGATGTGAGACACTTGACAGAAATGGAAAAGCTGAAATACCCCTCTCTTATGTTAGATACGTGTATCAGTGAGATGAGATCTAACACTGCTATTCTTGAAAGTGACCATGTTTTCACAAAGCACTCACCATTTTCTCCTTCAGATGTCTATGAAAACTGGGAAAGGCTGGATAGATATTGGAAAAGCTAATCTTGCTGATGGATTTCTAGAGATTGCCATGAGTGTAAGTTTTTTCCAGTTTTAATTTCTTACACCTGTTTGTAAGTTCCATGGGTGATGCCTGCACTTTGTTTTGCAGAGTATAGAAAAATTGTATGCCAAGTTACTCAAGGGGAGTGATGGTGAAGCAGATACTCATGTACACAAACTTGATGTGGAGAAGGACCTCTTCAAAGTACTCTCTTATCAG
Source organism: Aegotheles bennettii (assembly GCA_013398125.1). NCBI lineage: Eukaryota > Metazoa > Chordata > Aves > Caprimulgiformes > Aegothelidae > Aegotheles > Aegotheles bennettii. The sequence continues at coordinate 118,992 of VZRW01009960.1, read as the reverse complement.
GCTGAATCAGTATGTGTTCTTCCCAGTTTTCCTTATAAGTCCCTAGGGGCACAGAGGGAAACTCTGACCCAGTTATTAGATGTGTAATGCTTGGCATTGAAGACTTGCTGAGGTATGAATTTCCTTCATTTAGATGTAAGATAGCAGATCTCATGTTTGAATTCAGTGTTGCAACCATTTAATGATTTTTAATTTGCCTAATTTATTGCAGTAATTTCTGCTGTGGTGTTTCTATCTTCTAGTTCAGATTTGTTGCTCTATGATTTGGCTAGCCTGGCTGTTCCTAAAACAAACAGCTGCCTTTCTGAATCACAAACGTGTGAGTTTCACGGGTGTCTTATGCTTGACTGAAGAAGGGGGATAGAACTGGTGTAGAGCCTGGGTCCCCCAGATGGCATTCATGTAACATGTACACAGCAGAACTGGTCACTTTGGAATGCTCATCATACTGCTCTAGGATGGAGTATGCAGCTAGGATGATTGAACATATGTGAAGGTAGTGTTCATCATGGCTGCAGGTAGCCAAGTTTCATATCTAACAAGTAGATACTAAAAACCACATGTACAAAGTCTTCTGTAACTTAAAACTTTCATGACCCTGCAAACTCATGAACATCATCAAAGCTATTAATGTTCTATGCCATCAGACACAGATCTTTCTGTGCATGTATACGCTCTCTTTCATGACCTCGTACACACTACATTCCACATATAAAGGCTTTAAACGGTGGGAGAATCAGTATAAAATATACCTTAAAGTACTGGCAATTTGCTGAACTGTTGTATCACCTTAACATCTGAATGAACTTGTCCCATGTGTCTGGCCTTTTCACACTACGTAAGGACTGCAGTGTTTTTCTGGATGTTTTTGTCATCTGGCAATATATAGAAATATACACAATTACTGTAGCACCGTAAGGACAGGTATCTAATCCCAAACGTAAACTTACTGAATGTGAAAATCCCAAATCATATTTTAGAGAATCAAGTCTTTTAATGAATTTTAAAGGCAAGTTGCTCACTAACAGTTTGTTGGCATGTTCTGCTGCTTTCTTAGGCAGTTGCTCAGGGGGATTTTCAGAAAGCAGTGATGTGTGTGCAGCGCTGCAAAGACATGTTGATCAAATTGCCAAAAGAGGTAAGTGAAATCTTCCCTTCTTTATCATTCCAAACTTTGAAAATCTGCTTTCCTCTGTATGTTAAAGAATGACATATGCCATATAACTTTTTGCAAAGTGCTCTGAAATGTGTATCCCTTGTATAGTTGGTTGCTTCTCTGAGATTTTATTAAAATTTTTGCATGAAAACAGCACACTTTTTCTTTAAAGTTTTTTTTTTCTTTTTTTTTTTTTTTTCATAATTCAAAGTAGAATGTTAATCTCTTCCTAAAGGATGAGAGAAGACAAACCAGCAAGCAAGGCAAAAAAAATTTCTAAATTGAATGTCACCTGCTTTTCTACAGAACCACCTGCATTTCACATCTTGATCTTGTATATTGCTTCTTCACTTGTAGCCATGTGAACTTTTGTCTGGAGACAGATGGGACAAGAGAAGAGCTGAGTTACTGAAGTTTTTGATATGCAGATCTGTTGCTACCCTCAGTACTAATCTTTCTTCATGAAGCTGTAGAGCTATGAATGGAGGCTTCCCAGTGCACTAAGCTGGGTTTTTTGTAGTTCTTGTGTCACAGAACAGTGTCCAAAGAAAACAAAGTCTAGCATATGCAGACTAGTTCTTTGTTTGCAAAGATAAAAATCTAATGTTTTTATAACAGAATAAACTTCCCCACATTTATTTTCATTTGCATACTTTAATATTTTCCCAGTATTTAGGAAACGTTTTGTTCCTGTCTCTGTGGTACAGGTAATAAAATTCAAAGGATTAGATGTGAATGCTGAAAGAGAAATATGGGAAATACAGTTGGAGTTTAATTAGGTGTTTAACCAATTAAACTCCAACCAATTTTAAATTGGTTTTTGTGATCTGCAGGCCTTATTCAGTGCATCTGAGTGAGTGGTCAGTTGCAGGTGTCTGGCTTTGATTTGAATCATAAGAACAGAGCTTTTCCCTGTGAATCGTTAAAATGCCCACTGAGATCTTTGCATTACTGTTCCTTATTTAATATTAAATTAATTTGATACTTTCCCCTTAAACACCTCAATTAAAGAATATGAAACTTCTCATGATGAATGCTCTTCACAAACCAGGAGCACTGATGCAGGCAATGAAAAGGTTTCTGATCATGAGAGATACAATTTACTTATGGTTTGGAGAGTGGTATTTAAATAATGAGAAAAAAGGGAAGACCTAGTGATTGCTGAGTGACTTTGAAACTTTTGAACCACTAGGTAGCCATCATTCCTTAACTTCTACACTACCATTGTGCCTTGAGCAGGTTGCACAGGATCATGTCCAGTCGGGTTTTGAATATCTCCAAGAAGGAGACTCCACAACCTCTTTGGGCAGCTTGTTCCAGTGCTCTGTCACCCTCTGACGAAGTTCTTCATCGTGTTCAGATGGAACTCCCTGTGTTCCAGTTTGTGCTTGTTGCCTCTCATCCTGTTGCTGGGCACCACTGAAAAGAGTCTGGCCCCATCCTCTTGACAACTGCTCTTTAGATGTTTTAAGCATTGATAAGATCCCCTCTGTCTTCTCCAGGCTAAACAGACCCAGGTCTCTCAGTCTTTTTTCCTAAGAGAGATGCTCCTCATGATCTTCATAGCATTAAGATTGTTCCAGATGCTTGTTCAGAGGTGCCAGATTTATGGGGATATTTGGTGTTACAATTGATGCCTGAAACACAGTAATTTGCTGAAATAGTGTTTTAATTATCCATTAAAATACTGCTTTTGCAAGCATGCAAGTACATGACTGGGGTGTGCCACAGTATGGCTACAGTGCTATGCTCAACACTTTGCATGAAACCCTCTCAATACAGTAAACTTTCTGTTCTGGAAAGAAAACATTCACAAATGAACTCATGAGAAATAGGGGTTTCACATCTGACAGTGATCTTTTTTTTATTAGCTCATGCGTACTGAATCTGTGCTTTTGTCTCTGGATTGTAATGAAATATACAGTAGATTTGAAGCAAGATACTGTGCTGCCTCTCTTATTCTCGCCCGAGGATTTAAAATCTGTAGTCACTTGCAAGAAACATAAATCATACTTGGAAAAGAAAGTTGCTGCAGAGGCAGAATGGATGTAAATATTGGCAGCCTGTTAGCATATAAAATGACATGACTTTTTTGTCTCTTCTTTGGATGACATATGACAGCTGCAAATCATTTCAAAGGAAAGACAAGTTGTTATGAACAGATACTGCTGGAGCTGACTGATAAAGCAGAAAGCAACAGTGTGATCTGAATATTCAAGTGTTCAAAAACAGTTTTCTCCTTGAACTTGTAATGTGGCTTATCCTTCTCTAACACCAAAGAGAAGAAGCCTGTCATGGAAGAGGTAGAGTCCTCTTCACTTAACTATGTATAATTTTTATATAATTTTTAAAAACAAAGTTGTAATATTCCAGTTTTTCCTCTCAAGTTTTGAATTTTATTATTTACACAGTTCTAGTGCTTTCAGCATGATTTCTTGAGGAACTATTCTACCTCAAGTGTTTCAAGAATCCCACTGTTTCGCACGTAATGAACTGGTTAATAATGTTTCACTTTCCCACACAATTATGATTCCGTTTTAGTCACGTTCAATATACTCTTGTATAAGGTCAGAAGTGATAACAGTGGATATATCTTTAAGGTAAAAGCCATTTTAAAGAGTCAGGCTGGTGTTCCATAGATCTAATGATTCTACAAGAACATTATAGAAGCAGGAGTCTTTTATTGCAGACCTGCTACCTGTCAATCCTCTGTTACAATTTTGGAGTGGAAACCTATGAATGGAGAAGGTATGAACAGAGCTCCTTCTGGCTCAGGTAATGTGCAAAGGCAGAATAAAATCCTGCTTTTGAGATATAAAAATGTGTGATGGAGAGGGGGAAGCAAGGGAAAGTAGAGATTTAATTAACAATGTGAGAATACAAGATTTTAGCTGAACCAAATTAGCCGAGCAGATACTTAGTGACTGTCTTACTCTGGTGCCTAACATTTATGTCTGCTTTCCACATCAATTTTCATGTCATTTTCAAAGTCTTCTTTCCATGGTTCTCGTCTTCTTTCAAAGAGAATAGTTTTATGAAGAGGCTGGTCCCACTTCTTGTGCCATTCATAAATGATAGTGAAGGAATTTGAAAACTTTGGAAAAGGGCAGACAAATTCTTCTGACTGATTTTGAATTAATTTGTTTTAAACAGTATTTGAATTTCTCATAAAGGAGGTGATTCATTGAGAGTAAGTCCTTGACTGATGAAAGACAAACATTAAGGTGAAAAAGGAATAGTTAGAGATGATTTGGATAGGATCCAATTAAATAATGTGGTACTACTAAGGGAGAAAAAACATAGGCTATCAGGAAGAGTATTCTCATGCCAAGCTGACAGCCTCTGTTCAGAAAATTTGGGTTTATTTCTTCTTTTTCTTTTAAATAGTCAGAAGAAAATGAATGGCAACTTATCAAATTCATATGTTGTCAAAGAGGATTTGTAGAAATGTTTAGAATTAATTAGAGCTGGTGCTTTGGAGATTATTTTATATTTTACTCATGTGGAACATTAAATACTGAGTCCTGATGACAAAATTTGAGGAGGAAATAAGCCTTTGAAGAGTACAAGTAATTATCTGGAGAAAGAGATGTAGCTCCATCTAGTGGGTTAAGATTTCCCTGTACTGAGAATATATTAGAATAGGAAACAAATGCCCAGTTATTGGTTTTCTTTCTAACAGTTCTTCATTCACAGTATTTGCAATCGAATCTGGTTTTGTGGAATTATGACTGTGTTTTCTCCAGGGTGGTCCTTTGTGCTCTCATTGAACATTTAGAAAAAGAACAGAGAATGATTAACTCCCAGGTTATGGTTTGTGTAGTTTCTGACCGGTTAAGAAGTGGGAAAGGATAGGAATGTTGCACTTCCCAGAAAACTGGCTGAATTTATCTCTGTCATCCCAGTTAATTCTAACTTTCACTTACCACTGATAGCCAGAGTTATGACATTGGGAAGATGGACGTGAAATATTCTGTTGGCAAAGAAATGCAGGTAAGAAATAGAGAAATTACTGTTTACAAATAAGAGGATTTTGTTAACCTGACTCCACTGTGTCACCTGCCTCTGCTGTGCCAAACCTGACGAGATTCTTTGGCCTCCTCTTTAGTACTGTCTGTTTTAAATGTCTGTTTTAAGGCCATTATCATGTATGTCTAATTTTTTTTGTCTCAATAAAATTTATTCCTCCTGTTCCTTCAGTTTCTTCTTTCATTCTGTTTTTTCCAGATCTCTGATTTTCCTTACTACCCTTTTGTTCTGAACCCTTATTGTTCCGTGTCCTATGTGAATTGCAGTGCTGAAGACTGGGCACACTTCAGAACTGAGCAATCACTTTATATGTCTGATACCAGACAGGCATTCTTTTAACTCAAAGAGCTTTTATTTTTTATGATGTTAAATTTTTAGTCTTTTGTATTCTATGTATGTTCTTGTGTGGCTATTTTTTTTTCTGCTCTTCAGAAGGCATTCAAACTTCCAGTTTGTTTTTCTTTCCAGGCTAAAGTGCTGCGATTGTTAGCTACAGCCTATTTTGAGTGGGATTGCAATCTGTATCTTGACAAGGCATTGAAAGCTATAAGCTTGGCAAACCAGGTAATAATGTGTTATTGTATTTATGGTGTGCAATAGGCAAAACTCCAGCATTTATTAACATAATAATATGGACCACATTAGTCACTGGTATGTTATCCTTGCTGGAGGTGTGTTTTCTCAGAAGTCTATTTTGATGTTCCCAGCTTTTTTATAGAGAAATACTTTGCAAATAGATGTAGAGGTGTCTTGCTGCATCATATCTATTAATAGTGAGGTCCTTGGATAATGATAGGACTGAAATTTCTCTGGTATGTATTCAGGAAAACTGTACAAACAGAATAAACAACAGTGTGGGCCACCTGAGATTTATGGCAGCTGGCTTTTTATGCACCAGACCTCTTGTCTTGCTTTTCATATGGATATGCCCATACAACATTTTGAGTCCCCATCTCATTATCTGTACTAATATTGGAGCAAGGGCCAAACAGAGTTCAGTTTTGAAAGCCATGTAGCCATGCTACATCAGTCTTATTTAAAACAGTCTAGCTACAGCACTTTACCAACATGGCTGTATTTGTTCTGAAACCTGAAAAATGAGTGTATAAACATGCCAGTTGCCTTGAAAAAAGTTCATATATCCCTAAGCAGTCGCTACAATGAGGTCTCTTGCTCTTGTACAAATTCCATTTCCCATATAAAGACTTAATTAATTTTGTGCTTGTGTCCTTTCAAGTTACTTAGAGTAGCTTAAATTGCAAAAAAATATATTTGTTTTGCATTGACCGTTTTTCCGTTATCTGTTTCATAGAAAACAAGTTTTAACTATAAAATCCTGTTTCAAATGAAAGCTTGAATTCAGTTCTCTACATGCTGTTAACTTTCAGACAGATGATGCATGTGCTCCTGAGATCAGGATAGAAGTCAGTGTATTCTAATGTTTCCACTAACATGCTAGTACGGTATCAAAGCAGTTTTTATTGTAGTTACTTTTGCAAAACCTTTTGAAGTGGAAAGTGTTTTTATCATCATTTTTGATAATGTATATTTTGATATTGTATGATGGTATGGAAAACTAGAAGAAAATTTTTATTCTAGAGTCTGAAATGTGCAGTCTTTTAGTGAAAGCTGTAGTACACAGCCTTCATTATTTCCATTTGCTGCCATTGTTCTCTCCAAAATTACATATTATTACAAGCTGCTTTGAATTCAGTTCATATTAATTCTAGAGTAACCCAGCCAATTCACACACAGAAAAGCAGGAAATGTTTCTATCATTCAGTATTATTTAGGTTCTATTTAAAAGTACTGCAAATGGGCTGCAGCAAAATGAGAATCATGTCTCTCTTGCTTTAATTGTTCTCATGGTCTTTTGGCAGTATAACAATAAGTAATAAAGATACCCATTTCATTTAAGAAGAAAATATTACCAGTTGCCTACCTGTTGCTTCAGTTGTTAAAATGGAACTGGAGAATACAGTGGAGGGTGTGTGATTTCCTGATGTTTGTCTGTGTTATGGATGTGTTGGACTCTCCCAGGATCCGTAGTCTACAAACAGCTGTCCAAGTAATGTGTTGTTTTTCATTGTGCAGGAGAATTTGCATCCAGCAGGGCTTTTTTTGAAACTTAAAATTCTTCTTAAAAGTGGAGCATCAGATGAAGATATCAGCTCAGGTATAACAGCCTGTATAGGTTTCACAGTAAAGTCATACATTCCATAGCCAGGAAGACAGCCTAAGCTGTATATAGAAAAGAAAAAATGAAAACCAAACCCTTTCTCATGTGTTTTAGAGGAATCTTCATTAGCTAAATGTCATTCTGGTTTTGGAGTGTGAGACAGAGTAGTCAGTGTTCACAGAGGAGTTATGCAGGTGCTAATGTAAGTTTGAATTAAGCATTATTTTATTTTTGTTGAGAATTTAAATAGACTTGCTGGAAATAGGGAAGGGGGAAGACTCTGAAGCCTATTAGAGTGAAGATAGTGAAAATACAGCAATGTAAAGGTTTGGGTTATTTTAGACATATGCCTAGGGAGAAGGTGGATTGTCTCTTACACAGTCAGAAGAAAGGCTTGTGAAACATTGTGATTCTCTGTGTATGATTTTGCAGATTTTGGCCAAGAGACATCAAATGCTGATCAGTGTATTATTACAAACCTGTGTTACCAGAGTTCATTTAGTTTATCTAAGGCATATAAACTCTTTTCTCCTTATTCCTCAAACTTGCCATTTGAAGAGAATTGATTTATCTATTGACATGAGAGGAGTAGAAAGTTTTCCAGGGGACTTTAATATAGAAAGTGTGATGTATCAGAAGAAATTTTCATAAATACTGAAATCTTAAGGAAGAGAGGCTTTGTACTCTTTATGGTTGGGAAGCATCAGATGTGTAATGAATGCTCTGAGAAATAAATGTAGTATGAGATGAGGAATTTCTTGCAGAGTGCTGAATGGTTTGAATGCTGCCAGACTAGCAGGAATGGAAGCTCCACTTCAGATTGCTCCTGGGGAATTCCAGCTAGCTTTCAAGTGGACAGTTACTCAAAACTTACCCTTGCAATAGTTGGCTTCCATCCTGCAGTTTGAATTGTGAAGCCATAGTTTTGCCTATCAAAACACACTCTGCTTATATTTAGTTGCACTAAGTCTTCAGTCAGTTTTTTAAGCAAGTTTTTTAATGAGTGGATCTCTGTCTTTTCTTGTGTGGTTGGCAGAAAAGACTCATGTGTCCATGCACTGCAACTTCTCTTTCTTTTCTTTTCTGCTAAGTTTTAGGGATTTGACTAAAATTTCGTATTGTGTACTTGTACACAGATGCCTTAGAAATGCTTCCATTAACAATTGTTACAGACATGTCCCTATGTGTTCCTTTTCTTATCTCATCCAAGCTACAAATGTATAAATCTTGTTGTTAACCATCCAGCACAGTCTAGCAATTGTTAAACTTTATCTGAGTGGTCTAAAACTGGTACCTACTTAACAGCACCAGTTTCAACAGCTGATGCTAAAGCATTTGGCTTAAGTAGTTCCCATTGCAATGTGATATCATCACCCAGCCTGAGCACTGACCTCAGCCTTAAGTGGTTCCTGCTGGATAAGGATGAGATATTTTGATGGAAAGCAGCTTGAGGCAGAAGTTTGCTCTGCTAATGCCTGTGCTGTTCCTGTTTTAAAGAGACAAGGGCTAGAATTCCAGGGCTGTCAGTCTGTCACCTTTCTATAGTACAAAATTAATTGTACAGTGAAAGGAAAGTCAAAGCACAATAGACATGTATTCCTCCTTTTGTTTCAGAACTATTATATTGGGGTTTTGTTTGGGTTTGGTTGTTTTTTCTTCAAAGAAGCCGTAGGAGGGAAATGGTAAATTGAGCAGTTAAGTGTCTGAGTTGATTAAATAATCCCAGCTGCTTTGTGTTATTCCTAGCTGTTGCAGAATTCCTGCACCATGACATGTCTTTAGACTTCTGTTTGAATACTGCCAAGCTGTTGCTGGAGCATGGAAGGTATGAAAGCATCACTAAGTGGGGTGAACACAATATTTGGGTTTTGTAGGTGTTCTTTTATAAGCGAAGAACATTTATTAAACAGTGGTGCTTTATTTTAAACAAAAACAGAGATAGGTAAACTGTTTTGAGAGGGATCCTGTCTTTTCTATAGTAAGGTGGTACAGATTAAGGCAGAAACAGAACAGGGTGTGAAATAATTTTGAGTGCAATTTGCAGTGCTGTAGCCTTACTTTGGAATGATTAAAATTTTGCCTATGGAGTTTTAATGTATATCTGGAATAATATATCTATGAGTCTGGAATTATCTGACTGAAATCTTTCTTCCATATTAACTAACCAGCCCTCAGAATGAAAGAATTTGGAGTGCTGGAATCATTGATTGAATATTAGGAAGAAATTCTTCACTGTGAAGGTGGTGAGACACTGGCACAGGTTGCCCAGAGGAGCTGTGGCTGCCCCTCCCTGGCAGTGTTCAAGGCCAGGTTGGATGGGGCTTTGAGCACCCTGGTCTGGTGGGAGATGTCCCTGCCCATGGCAGGGGGGTTGGAACTGGATGAGCTTTAAGGGCCTTTCCAACCCAAACCATTCTGTGATTCTTGTGAAAACCAGTATAAGGATGAAAAAGTCACTGCAAAATAAGTTGAGGCGTGAAATTGCACACTGAATGTTCCATCATGATTACCCTGTGCTTCTATCTTGCAGTAAATTCTTACTCTTTCATTGTGAGGAGTGAACTCTTTTGTGAACACGGTTGAACAAGTGGGTGCTAAAAGGAAGTTATTACTGAATAGATGAACTGCAGTAGATTCATAGCTTGACTCACTCTGTCAGTGTGATTGTGTGCCAGTAGTATTAATGAGAAGCATGCTGTACAGTGTGAATATTTTATTCTTTAGAATGGAAACTTAACAGCTCTTCTTGTGCATCCTCTTAAAAATGCATCTGTGTGAACAGGGAATCAGTTGGGTTTGATTTTCTGAAATCTGTTCCTGAACGATTTGAATCTTCACCTGACCTTGGAAAAATTACCCTGCTCCATATTGAGTTCCTGTTGCAGAATAACAGGGAGCTGCTTGCAAAGGAAAAGGTTGAAGAAATTATTATAGGTCTGTATCCATCTTTTACTGCTGTTTACTGAAAGCTGGATTTAGTTGGCTGAAGTCTTGAATTCTGATTTTCACTTTTTTGCTTATTCTCACCTTTGTTTCTGTTTGTGTCTGCTCTCCCTTATGTTTCTTTTGCATGGCAACTCTCAACTCCCGTAATGAATGACAGTCATGATAAATCTCAGGGTTAAATTCTCTTGCTAGAACAATTCCTCCTTCTTAGTGTAGACTATGACTGATACACATGGGTTTAGAAAAATTTATCAAAAGTTCTGTTTAGTGTTTGTACACGCAGCCCAATGTGTTTTTATTTGTCAGTATTAAAACAGGTTGCATATCCTTGTCTGAGCAGCTGAGTAGCAGTTTCTTTTTCAAGTCTGTTGCACCTGTTTTTTGACTGTTGGATGTACTGGAAATAGAACTGTATTTTATGTAGCATTTTGCTAGGTGCAAGAGTCACATTTATGTTGTTCAAGCATGAAAATATTTATTCTCTTACTGTTTTATGGGGGTTTTGTTTGTTAGGTTTTTTGGTTGATTTTTTATTTTTTTCTCAGAAGCAGGATATGAAACACTGGATCCTGGCTGAAGCTATTGCTATTCAGTGTTTTTTGTTGTAGGCTATGGGTCAGTCTTTGTCAGGTAGTGCTTAGGTGCTTCTTACTGTTCTTGTAAAGTGATGATTTGCAATATCTTTTCAGGTCATTATACTGGGAAACAACTGTTGCCTGAAGCCTTAAACCGGCTGCACATCATCTTGTGGGACAGAGCTGCCAAACATTATGAGGTATGGGACCAAACAGTAGTATTGTTATTTGTGTCTGTGAAAATGAAGATCTGCTTTTTCTGACTTTGTTAAGTCTGTTTTTGCTCAGTGTGCAAGCTGTTACTAACATCCCCGTTTCAGTTGGTACAAGTTTTATTTTCGCCCAGCTGGGTGCTGTTTTCCATTACATCAAGTTTCAGATAGCCTCATCTCAAAGTTTGTAGATGGGGACAGTTATGGCCAGAACTGATCAGTCAAGGAACCTGTGCAGCAGGTAGAGCAAGAGGGAATTACTCAAGTTGCACCAGTGGAGGTTTACATTGGATATTAGGAAAAATTTCTTCACTGAAGGGACTGTCAGGCACTGGATCAGGCTGCCCAGGGAAGTGGTTGAGTCACCATCCCTGGGGGTGTTTAAAAGACATGTAGTTGTGGTGCTTAGGAACAGGGTTTAGTGGTGGACTTGGCAGTGGTAGGTTAACGGTTGGATTTGATGGTCTTAAAGGTCTTTTCCAACCAAAATGATTCTATGATTCTATACTTTCTTATTCTTTCAGTATTTGGAGATGAGCTCATATTCTACTCTTGTATTTCTGTCATTTGCTCATTTCTTGACTACATAAAGGAAAGCACAAGTGCCATTTTATTACCTCTCATCTGTGTAGTCAAGAAGAAATTTTGCTGATGACACAGCTTCCTTCCTCCTCCTTTTAAAATAAATTCTCTGTCCGAATTGGAGCTATAGTTGGGAGTACCATCTTCAGCATAGTATCAGCAAGGGTTCACAGTCCAAATGGGATAAACACTTTTGTCTTTTTCTCTTAGTTGCAAAAGCAACTGAACTTTGTCATGGAGAGAGGGTTTTTGAAATAATATTTCTGTTTTGTATTTAGTCATAAGAATGTCCTTTCTGGGTCACGAATGACCCATCTAGTCCAGTGTCCTGTCTTTGATAATGACTCTAAGAATAAGGGAAGAGTAGGAGTAGGTAAAGCGCCTGTTCTAATGAATATTACCTGTATTGTGTGACCAATGATCACTTTTCTGAGGGAAAGATTACACTAGAATATACTTGATTATTTAAATCTTTCATTTCCTATGAGCTTTTTTTTTTCTTTGAATTTGGGAAACCATGGGCAGCTTAATCACCTAAATAAGAGTGTGTTTGATTTTTTGTGTGTGTTTGGTTTCTTTTAATTTCTTAGGCAAAAAGCTATTCTGAAGCTCTTCACTGGTACAATTATTCTGTCAGCTTCTACATACCTGGGCAGATAGATCAGAACTTGGCTAAGCTGCACAGGAACATGGCTTCTTGCCATCTTCATCTGAAACAAGTCGACAAGGTATATATAACATATGTGTACATTTTTTTAATTTGCATTGATTTAATTTTTGTAGCTATGTCATTGGGACCTAATTTACATCTTTGTTACTGTAACTCTTGCTTAGAGAAGGGGAACTGTCTTTGCCTATCCTGCATCATCCAGCAGAGAGATGTTGTTCATCATCTCAGCTGCTATAGGGACCTCTTGTATCTCATTCTAATGAGGGAAACAGTCCACAAGTTGTGTGACCATGCCTCAGTATATCAGTTTTCTTTTCAGATTAGAGGTCCTATCTTCAAGACAGATGAGCCCTGGCAGGAAAAACGTTTCACATGTCTGACTAGAACTTCCCACAACAGTGTGTCAGCCCTTACCTCTGTAGAGAAGTGCACCTAGGCCTTCTGGTTTGGGGGTGTTAAACTTCACAGTTCAAAGTGACAGAAAGGAATTTAATTTTTCAGCATTCTCGGGGCTTCTCTTGCTTTCTGATTCTGTAGCTCCAATTTTGAGGAATTGGCTTTTTTCTCAGTCTGGTCGTTGTCAGCCGTTGGTGCCATCTGCTGCTCTGGTCACTTCTCTTTCCAGGGAAGATGTTGGCAAACCAAACTTTTTGAGTAATTATATAAATATCAACAATGTAACCATTAACTTGTTGTGTATCTTTTTATACCTCTTCTATTGCAAATTATATTACTGATTTCAAGATGTCATTGTACTGATTTCATTTAATCTCTTCTGTGAATAGGCTAAAGAGGCAATTAAAGAAGCAGAGAGGTGTGACCCAAACAGCATCTTTACTAAATTCAGTGTCTATAAGATTGCAGTGATGGAGAAAGATACTGATAAAGGTAGAATTTGAAAGATAAAGGGTCCACTACAAGGAGCAGAAGTGCTGAATATATTGGGAAATACTAAGCAGATTTGGACTGCTTGTCTTGAGGAAGACACAATAGAGGGAAGCTAGAAGAAGAGTCTGTAAAGTCATCAAAACTGTCAGGCTGTAGGTTTAAACTATTAGAGTGAGGTGCTTTTTATATATAATACACAAGGCATGGAGTCTGTTGCCACAACTGCTATTGTCTGGATGAAGCCGCTGCCTAGGAAGTCTCTGATCTCATGGGCAGAAGCTATAGTAGCATCCCAGGGGGAGAATTGTTGTATACTTACTGTTTCTAATACTCCTTTGTATGCATATACAATATGAAAAAAGGATACTGAGCTAAATGAACCTGTAAGGAACCATTATTATTTCTCTTAATTTCTCTGGACAGGTAGAGCCTAAAGTTACCAGGAAAGACATGAATTACTGAGATGACTTACAGAATGACATACCTCTGTACTCTTTCTTCTTTATAATGAGTTTTGCCATTTTCTATTTTAATGAGAATCTTAGCTCAAGCAATGAAAATTGAGCAATACAGTCTATACTTACTCAGAATGCAGAGTAACAGGCAGAGCTTATTTTCTGATGAGTTCTGTGCCAATTAATTGTTCTCTATACATCTTTTTCATGACAGCATAATTTGTTCACATAATATACAGTGGGAACCATGGCACAGTGTGAACATAAAAGCAGCAGCACCCTTAGCATAAGCCAAGATGTAGGAGCTTGGAATCATGCCCAGACAATGTATTAGAGAAAGTCTGTCTTTGGTGACAAACAGTTACTTAACGGAACAAAATTATGGATGTGAGAGAGAGTTTCATTTGTATGGCACCCTTGTTTCCTTAGATTAGCAGCCTGGAAAGCCTTTTGGCACTTCTCTAGGAAGAAATGCATAATTGCAGAGAAGTGCTGGTATGGTCAGGTTCTCTTGTCTTGGTTTTTCATATTAAAAAAAAATTATAGCCTTTCATAAGTCGTTTCTAAAGCCTCATTAAAACAGTAGAACTTTCCACCAACTGATTCTATAAAAAAATAATTTTCCCTATGTATATTTCAGCTGTGGAAGCAGTTATTGAAATGGGGAATCTAGCAGAAAAGCTATCTCAACATGAAGACAGTCTGAGAGTGGATGAAAATACAGGCACTAATATCCTGAGTTTAGCTGCCCAAATTGCTTTGGAGGTATAGAAGATAGTATTGACTTTACTTTGCTTTACTGATATATGTAGGACAGCTGTTATCTCTGTAACCTGGCCTACTTTTAATATTTCTCTGCATTTCCTGCATTTCTAAGTATTTCATGCTTCTGTGGCCAAGGTTTCAGTCAAATATGTTGTGTAATGCAAAACAGAAATTGATCTCACGTATAAAGAAACTGTATTTTTTAATATTTCTTCAGGAAAATAAAGAATTCTGAGTTATAGGTGTTGGTATCTGGAAATCACATGGTGTATTTCTGTAAAATTCTCTTTAGCAAAATGTTACGTCTTCTTCTGCCTCTGGGATTTGATCTTTGACGTGCTAAGGGGAACCTGCTTACAAAATACACTACAAAATGCACTAAGTCTATGATGGAAGACTGAAAAGTCACTTGTCCCTCCTGTTTGCCTCTTGGTTGGTGACTTGAGTCGTGTCTGAACTGGCTGGTTACACTGGCATAATTAGAAGAGGCTTTTGGTTGCCTTTTAGGGCTTTGTAAGGCAGGAAAACCTTACCAACCTGTACTGATCCTGTTCTTGCCATAGACTCTTTGTGCATGGAATGGTATGATCTCTCCGTATGGTTTTCTTTTGACTCTGAGGCTCTTCTGTGCAGATTCCTTTGCTATTTTTCCTGCTAGTAGACTGCACGGATTTTTGGAATAGGCTGTTGCTTTGGGTTTGGTTTTTCTTTTTTTTTTGGTAGTAACTGAGGTATTGCCATTTATACAAAACATCTTTTAATTTATTTTCAGAATGAACAACAAGTTGTGGCTATCAAAGCGTTGGAATATTTGTCTGAACACTTACAAGACAACCGACAATTATTTGCAGCCTTAAAGTGAGAATTCAGTATATTTACAAGGAAAGAGAAATTTTTCTGGTTTCTTTTTAAAGAAGAATTTGTTATATTGAGGAATGTGGGAAACAGAGTAGATGAAAGATTCATTATTAGTCTTTTTGATGCTGCAGGTATACCTCTACCCTGAACTCTTAATATCTACAGATGGTTTGAGTCTCTCCCAAACAAATAGTATTAGTTGCTCTGAATTTTATGATTACATTGTGATTTCAACAGATGAGCAACTGTGACTCTAATGACCTTGCAACAATATATTTGGTGAAAATACCAGTTGCTTTGTATCCTCTGATGAAGGGTTATTTTCTTACTGAAGTATTCCATCATGTTTATAAAAGCAAATACTGTGAGACAGGCATATTTATTGCAATATTTGCTTAAAGCCTTTGTTAAAGTGCATTTATTTACTTACTGTTACATGACTTAACAAAGTGATAATCAAAATGATGGATAGGATAGGGATGGGAATAGGATGGGAAATAATATAATCTTATTCTCACTTTGACACTTTCAGTTCTTCTGTGAGTTCCACAGGCTGATAGCATATGGAAGAAAAGTGGGATCCTTTCTGGAAAATTAGGACAAAGTACACTTTCGGAAAAAAAGTTCTTGTTTCTTCATTTCTTACTTTTCTCTTGTTTAGGTGTTTGGTTCGTATTATGCTGTCAAAGGTCATGGCAGAAAATGAAGAGAAAAGGTGAGTCCATTTGCTAAACCATTTTCTTAAGGTGGATATGTTGTACAAACAGTTACAATATTTTCTTTCTGGGTTTATTTTCTTGCAGAGTAATCAAGAGATTAGTTTTTATGTTGGTAAAAAGTCCACCGAGATGAGTTCCCAAGTTGACCTAATGGCATCACTTAGGAACATCTTTTCTACTTATACAAACTTTACTTTAAATATTTGCTCGTTGCCTTCCTCTTTTATTAATGCATAAGACTGTCAGTTATTTTAGAAGGGAGTGTGAGCTAAGCAACATCTTTAACTTTGTCACTAGGGTGTGATATCTTTCAGAAGGTCTGAGTGAGAACTGCGGAGTGGGATCTCCCTTGCTGAAGAATGATGTGTTTGCTTAGAAGTAGGAGAACTGTGCTGCTGTATTTTGATTGTCAAGAATACAGTGTAGTGTCAGCGGGGTTTGAAGTTTAACCTACAGCCCTAACAACTGAGAAAATCTCCTGCTGCACTGCTACAATGACCTTCGCTGCTGCAGATCAATAAAAGTTTCTGCAGGCCTTCAGTACTCCTTCTGCATTTTCAAATGCTAGAAGTTTCTAGTGCCCGAGATGTTTGTCACAGGGGAAGAATGATTATATCCATAATTACAGAGATGTTGCATTCCAACAAAAACGTGTTCTGTTTTAAGAAAGTTAATGAAACATTTTCTAAAACTTAACTTTTTTTCCATTCTAGAGATGAAGATATCAACTCAATGCTGACTTACTTGACCTTGGGTATGCTTTTGTTTTATTTATATTTTCTGTAGTTCTTCCATCTGGGAACATTTTATGATACCGAATGTTTAGACTTCTTATTTCAGTCTAGGTTTCCAACTTCCCACTGAAATCAGTGAAAATTAAAACTGGAGTTTCATCAGTCTTGTGAAGCTGGATCTCAGTGCTACAGGTTTTTGCTATGGAAACCTTGCAGGCTAGTGTTGGAAAAACTGTAAAGGTTGTACATGGGAGCTTCTCTCTGACAAAGGGGCAGTTTCCCTTTAATCCTTCATAAGCCTATGCATGCAAACACAGACATTTGAGCTTGAGCCACAGGCTGTGTGGCTTCAAGTGACAGTCTCCTCTCTGACTGCATTAGCAGGAACAAAGTTAATTATCTTTAGTAGCAGGGCTACCACAAAAGGAAGAAGTTTGGTTTTGTAAACTGAGTTAACAGCATAACTTTCTATTGGCAATTGTTTAATGCCAATGATGGTCTTTGCTGTTCTAGCTGTTTAAAAGGGAGCTTTTTAAAAATTAAGTTAGTGCTATTTTTTTTGCCCTTGAAGGCTTAGGAAACTGCAAGGAGTAATAACAAATTGCTGAAAGACAGGAGATGCTTGTCAAAATTGGTTCCCGCTTTTAAGTGTGCTGTTCTTTGAGAAAGAATTATCTTGTTTGCATTGGAAAAGGTATAGGAGTTTTACAGAGGACTTTTCTCCATAAGAAATACTTATTTTCACTAAATGTTTCTTTACCCCTCTCTTCCTATCTTGAACAAGGAGGTTAATGAGATTGTAGAACTGTATCTACACTAGCCATTCTTACTGAATTAAAAACATTAAAGGTTCCTAGAAGAAAAGCCTCAAACCTGTTATTAGATTTAAAAACCCTCAGCTTCTTGTGAAATAAAGTAAAACTCCTCTGCATTGGACTTCAGTGTTAGTGAACTTTGAAGAGGCAATAGTTGTGGCAGCCTTATATGTCTTACCTAAAATGCTGTTTGAGGTACCTTTTGATGTTTTTTATAAGCCTCTCTAGTCAAGCTTATTAGATTTAAGTTGTGAGAATAGCTTCATTGGGAATTATATGGGAGCTTTGGAAACCTCTGTTTTGTAATGTAGTTATTAGACTTAGAAATGTTTTTATTCTGCTCAGAAAGTGTTACTAATGTATTGAACAATGCATTTTCTGCAGCTCATAAGAAACTTGCCGAGTCTTTCACAGAAGAGAAGTTTACAGGGGACATGAGGATCCTTGAAGCTCACTGGTTTAGAAAAGTTGGTAGGTTGTGCTCTCAAAATCTAAATTGAATCCCCTCACCTCCACTTAGCTAGACTTTAAGAAAGAAGTGTTTAAGGATGTACTAGATTTATAAAACTTGTCACCTTTGGCAGTCACTGCCTTAACTAGTCTTTCAAGTTCTCCTGATACATTTTCTATCTTCTGAAACTATCTGATATAGCTCATGTTTTAAGGCAGTTATCAAGACAAATAACTCACCCAGGGTGTATTTGACTGATGGGATAGATGATACATAATTTTCTTCACCACAGAAAATGTTGTAAGTGTCCATGATACAACCCTTCAAAGTTCACCATTTTTTCTTAGTTAGTCCTTCACTACTAAGACTGTCACAGAAGTAATATTTAAGATCAGGCAAATACAAAGAATAATGGTTTTCTTCAATGTCTGAAAAAATTGCTGCTAAGAGACATTAATAATGACGTATTTCTTGCTGTTGTTAAATGAGCTGTTGATATTTTGATTAAGACATAGAACTGTAGAATGTGAATTATTACTAGAGATTAGATGGGCATACCTGTAACGTTGAAGATTTTTATTCTACTCTCCATTCTTTATGTCTTTGTTAGCTTGGAACTTAGCTGTACAGTTCAGAGACTGCCCTGAAAAGATGAAGGACTTTTTTCTACTGTCTTTCAAGGTATATACTCTTGCTAATAGTATCTCTGATTCAGGGATATTATCATCTGTCTAGTTCTGTTAGAAGTTACATCTGTGTATCAGGAATCTCCTTGGAGACATGCTTGTATACTATAAAGATGGAGTGCTTTTGTCAAAAGGAGATTGCAATATCAAATGTAAGCATTATTGTCATACTTTACATTCTGTTGCTTAAAAATGTCATAAGAAACTTAGACTTCAATGAGAGCTTTCTGAAATAGATGGATTCTGATGCTTGGAAGCTCTGTAATTAATACAAACATGTTAAATATTGAGTCCTAATCTCCATACAGAACTTCTACCAACACTGTCAGTTTTGTATGTGTTTGTAGGGAGGGTACCCCAACACTGCTTTAGACTTTATATTTAAAGAATCTTGTGTAATTGTACAAACAAAATTGCAATATGAATATATGCTATTCATGACTGATTACTGAAAGTGTCATAGAGGAGACAGCAACTATCTGTTCGTGAGCAGATTGCTTTATATGGGCAGAATTCTCAATGCTTTTTCCTATTTTTTGTGTCAGTTGTCCCAGTTCTGTCCTTCTGACAAAGCTGTTCTAATTGCTCAGAAGACATGCCTGTTAATGGCAGCTGCAGTTGATCTGGAGATGGGGAGACAAGCAACACCCTCTGAACAGGTAGAGCATTGCTCTGTGAGCTGATTCTGTATGTATCAGCGTAGCATTTTTTTCTTTTGATTTTGAAGTTGTAGTTGTTTCACTCAGAACAGGATACTGAGAATGTAAGCATGGGAACCTTTCGTGGTTAATTAGAATCAATGCACCTAGTGCTTTCCAGACAACTGTAAATGTTGGATTTCTGTAAATTAGTTCTGTTGACTTCAGTGGATTTGAACAGATTTATATTAGCAAAGGGTCATGGGGATACCTTCTCTGAGAAGAATTTCAGTCCACCTTCTATATTATATAAGGACTCTGCTGCTGAACATTGGTTGATCAGGCAGATAATTGCTGCATCTTTAGGATCATGCCACTGCTGAAAGTAGGCACCAGTATGATAAAGCTCACATTTATTTATTTTTTTGTTTTTTATGCATACATCCTTTTTTTTGGGGGGTGTTGTACTTACTGTGGTAACAAGGTTAAGGAAAATGTCCAATGGTTATGAAGTACAGAAGTGTGTTGTACAGTGATTGTTGTAGAAACTTACCTTTGTGGAGAGCAATGCACAGCAATTTGTGGGATTTGGTGGTTTGTCAGTCTCAATAACACTATCTTATGCTTGTGACCTAAAATAAATGATGTCCCATAAGAACCCATGTGGTTCTTTCTGAACCAGTGTAATGTTCAGTGTGAAGACACTTTGTCTGAGATATGGAGATATTTGAAAAAGTGAGACAAAAAACCACCAAGAAACAGTACGTGGTGTAGAAGATGTACTAGGTGGTTTCTTAATTTCTTTTATTGTTAGGTATAAAGATCCTGTTAGTTGTGACATGTATATTCCTTCCACTTTTAAAGCTATGACAAAAATAACTTCTTACATTTTGTAAAATAGACACAGCTTTTGACTCAGGCCCTTCAACATATCCAGGCATGCAAGGAGATATGGAAAGTTCTGAAATTAACAGGTAAGCTAGGCAGTGTCTGTTCAGCACGTGTAACTATTAATGAAAAATACAGGGCATACGGAATTGTTGTCTCAGCTGAAGAGTGTTGAAGGAGATACACGGTGATATGATAAAAGAATTGGCAAAGCCAGCTACTGGTTTTTGTGTGTCATTGCAGGCTTTTTATTGTAAAGGTACTGTGAAGCATGGAACAATCTTTCATAGTGAAGTTGGGTTGACTGTTCTGTCTTAAATGTTGGGA
Organism: Aegotheles bennettii; assembly: GCA_013398125.1. Classification (NCBI taxonomy): domain Eukaryota; kingdom Metazoa; phylum Chordata; class Aves; order Caprimulgiformes; family Aegothelidae; genus Aegotheles; species Aegotheles bennettii. The sequence goes on along the minus strand of VZRW01009960.1, from coordinate 98,419 downwards.
AACTCCAAGCTTTTTGCTCTAGAGTGGAGTCATTCTTGCCCTGTTTTGGTAGTTTTACTAGCCTCTTTCTGTATAAGGCATTTCAGAATGCAGAAAGTCCTGCTACCATACTTTGAAATGCCAAAACCCATCCACTGTTCCTTGTCAATTCCATGTCAGTTTAGATCAGGTAGTACTCGAGACTGGCATGCTGACAGCTGAGATGCTGAATGACTGTTAGACTAACGGAAGCACGCTTCACTTTTTTGGTAGTATATTTGTAGAGAATTTCCATTAGACATTCCTTGTCTGGCCTGTGGTCTGGTTATAGTTGGGACACTGTGGAGTTTCCATTGTAAGATGCATTAGTATTAACTTTTGTCAAGAAATTCACTTGTGGGGTGTTTTTCCCCTTAACATTTCAGAACGAAAGGTTCATTATACGTCCTGGATTTGGGATTCTCTTTCCCTTTTTGCACTGAAGGTAACTCGGGAAGACTTCTTCTCTTTTAATTTTCCATCCCTAGAAATCCCAAGGGGTTGATTATCCCAGGACAGGGACATGCCAGAGTTTCTTCTGCAGAAGTTTGTGGAATGGTAGGCTGGTGCTTCCTTCACTTCTTCACTAGACCTTGGCCATTGTGTGTCGACAAGTCTGTTGCCATGGAGGAAGCTGAGAATCTCTTTTAGATGTAAAACCAAAGGTCTTTGTGATAGTTCAGTAAAGGATTGTTTGGTGTTTGTATCAGGTTTACACTTTCCTAGCAGTTCTGCTGTTCTATTATTCTTCCGTGTTCAAGGATTTCCTGAGGGCTTTTCTACCAGAAAGGAGCAAGTTCTGTAGAAAAAAAATTGAGGCTGATGGTAGCTTCTTTCATAACTGACTTTCTGAACTGGTGGTCTTCTGTTACATCTTTCACTTGTCTGTGAGAATGGCTTCCCTAGTAGCTATTACCTTGCCCAGAAAGGTTGCATGAATTTAGCCAATCCAGGCTTTTTTTGTGGGGGAGGAGGCATTGTGTTTGGTGGGCTTGTGTTTTAGACATCTGAGGTTTCTGTACAAGACTTCTTCAGAGTTCCACTTGCTCAAGTCTGAGTACCTTAATGGTTTCTCTGCCTGTTGGAAGCAAAATGTGTAACTTACGGTACACCATGTGGCTTTGAGAAAATGAATCATTACTTACAGGCAATTCTGTCTCTTCTGTAGGAGATTTTGCTAAAGACCCAACAGACACATTGTTGCTGCTTTATGAATTTGAAGCTAGATCTAAACTGAATGATCCAACACTTCACAACCTTATGGAGTCAGTATGGGAGCAACCACAAATAGAGGTCAAGACGCTAGAAATCATTGCATGTAAGGACTGCATTTGTACCTTCACAGTTCTTCAACTCATGAAAAACAGCTTTTGTTGCTCTTTCCTGCTCATTTGGGGTGACCAGGTTTATCGTGGATTGTGAACCATGCAGAAAATGGGTCTAACAATATGAATTTTGTCCTGAAGCAAAGATGCTTAGGATCTCAGCAACATTAGGAGATCCGTATTTTGAAATATCGCATTGCACGAACCAGAAATTTGTGACATTCTTCTATTTCTAGACCCTGAGACATTTGTATAGGTTGTGAGTCTGGCACAGTTTATTCAGATTAACTTTTACAAGCTCCAAACTGGCAACGGCCAGAGAATGACCCTAGCAAATTCATACCCTAATACAGAAATTTTAGGATGTGGACTGTGGATAGATAGGCAGCTTCAGCTTAGTGTCGTTAATTTTTAAATAGCACTTTTTTATACTGTACTATACTTTCATCACAAACTTCTAGTCATTCCCCCTTGAGAGTCTAGAGTAAGATCCAAGGAAGATGAGTAAAATTTAGAACTACCGTGGCATATCTTTGGAGGGGATTCTGTAGGCTTGCAGGAACACCTGCTTATCTCCCTGGTCTTGAGGGTGTGCACACCTGGGCTTGGAAACACAATATTGACATCCCGCTCCAGCCTAATTTTTCCATCCAGATTTTTATACTCAAGGAGACAAACCAATACTTTTTTACTTTAGACACCCCCCCCAAAAAAAAATCTTTGGGTTACTGTACCAGAAGTAAACAGCAATGTGAGTACTTGTAAATTATGAAATCTCGTGTGCTTCTGCCTTGTAGTCCTCCCTGATGATGTGCACAGTAAGAAGGTAGTGGAGAAACACTGGCTTGTGACCAGCGCAGGCATTAAGCAAAGCTCTTCACAGTTGTGTATCACAAAGGATCTGGCAAGATGCTGTAGTTTATTGTAGTGACCAATAAGATTGAAGTGTGGCTCCAGGCATTTATTTCTTCTTCTCTATTTTTTGCTTTTAAGCATTAGCAATGGAATCTCCCGCTCGGTATCCTGTACTGTGTAAGAAAGCTCTCAAGAGTGCACTAAACCTTCACAGAAATCAGACTGTCATTGATGCTGTGAAATTTAGGTTAGTGTTCTCACACAGCTTTGCCATGAGTCTATGGAAATGGAAATGCTGACAGGGAATAAAGCCAGCAAGTTGAAAAAAAGTGGATTTTAGCTTATGTACAAGGTTCCACTTCTTGCTGGCCAACCAAGGTACTTCTCAAATATGACTGTGTAACACATGTATTAACTGCAATTTGTTTACTTGGTATATTTTCTGAAACAGTCATATTTCCAATAAATGAATCTGTTGAGGAAGGAAAATGAAAACTGGACCCAGAAGAGGCCTCTGGTGTTAATTTCAAATGTTACCCTGCAGTAGTGAACTAGATATTTCAAAGACAATGAAGTGAAGGGAACTTAAGGGCTGAGAAGAAAGCCATGAGTCGCAAGTTAGTGATATGATGCCATAGTACATATGTGATTTATTTGGCTGGGGAAGTGGCTCTCTAAGAGCTGTATCTTAGGGAATCTGAAAAAAAACCTGGTGTGTGTCCTCTCGCACTTGTATCCCATAAAGGATTTTTTCCTCCTTGTGTTTGTTGCAGTAAACACTGGGCAAAGGCAACTGTTAATATTGCCTTTCTCACCTCACACTGGGAAGGAAAGACCTGTTTTCAGAAACCACGTATATGTTACTGATTTTTATGACTACTTAGTTCTTGTTGGTGAAGTTAGAAAACCTTTTCCTTGCTGTCATGTGTAGCACCCTAGGTCTTTCCTTCTGTGTTACTTTAGAGCCCAGCAATGAAAACAATGAAGTACTTGCTGCTCTTGGCTCTTTTTACATAGTTTGTATGAGTAAGAGCTGATACTGGGAAAATGTATGTTTCTGCCATAAGAATGTGAGTGTAGTAAGCACTAAGGTGGACATGTCTGTCTGACAGTGATAGAGATGTAAGTCAGTGTGCTGCTGATACTAAAAAGTAGCTATTTATTGCACGCAGTACTCAATGTTTCCTCTTTTGCTCTGTTTCAATTCTCAGCAAATGCTTAAATAGTTTGATTAATCTTTCTTTGCCAACTGGATTAGCGGACTTGGATGCCTGTGTACTGCAGGAGGTGTGGGGCTACTTTGAAGATGCTCTGAGTGTAATCAGCAGCACAGTAAGTTGAACAGGAAAATGAGACTGGGAGATGATCCTGAGCGTATTTAAAAAAAAAAATTCTCATCAGACTGAGAGTAATTAATAGGCTGAACATTATATAGTGTTATATGTGGAGCAGCTGAAGCTACCTCAAGGGAAATGCCTTTGGATATTTATGACTGAATTATAAATTTCCCTGGGTTTTGTAAGGGCTTTCTAAGAGACATTTAAGGCCAAATTTTCAGTGCCTATTTTAGAAACATCTTAAGCTAGAACATCCATCTTTCCTTCTCTTGCTCTCTACATTCTGAATATTTTTTTAAATGAAGATTACTTTTCCAGATCAGTTTAAAGCCGGCTAAAATTTGGACACCAGTCTTGCTTCTAATCTGTAGTGAGCAGCAATGTCCTGCTATTCAGCATTGTTTGGATAAATTGGAAAGTACTGTGGCAGCAATTTCAGCCTGTCTGTAGATAGACTGTGGAAAGCATACTTCATTCTAGCATCATTCCCCGTCCCACAGAACTGTATCTCTGACCTACCAATAGGTAATTGCAGCATGATTTACCCGTGTTGGAAAAAGGCTGCTTGACAGTAGTGTAGATGAACTCTGAAGTACGGTATGGCTCTGAAGGAATTGCCCTTTGCTTAGGAGAAAAAAAAACTGAACTGTTTTCCTGCTCTAAAACTAAACTTTAATGCACTCTTGACTTGTCAGGTTTAAAGTGAAGAGTCTATTTTCTGATGAGCTGCTGCTGCTTGTTTTCTACTCCAGGGTGCTTACCCAGAGACAGAGATCCTTTGGTTGATGACAAGAGCCTGGAATACAGGAGTATTTCAGTACACTGTTGGTAAATATAAGGAAGCTGAGCAGTGGTGCGCATTAGGAATGCGTTTCCTCAATCACTTAGGATCTCTGAAGAAAAGCTATGAAGGCCACGTAAGTGTAAGCAGATGAATTTGAGGATGTGGGGTTGGATGTTTGGCCTGAATTTGAGATACAGATCTGGTAGTCTCCCACCTATTCCCTTGTTTCTGTTCCCTGTCACTTTGTTGTATAATCTAGTTGAATGATACAACTTTATCCATCCTTGTTGACAAATGTCATGCATTTATTTTCCAGATGATTCGTCTTTATAGTGAGGTTCTGGACAAACTGGACAGAGCAAAAGGGTTTTTTCCAAATAAAGAAGAATAATGACAGCTACAACTTCAAAAAAAGGAGGACAGCAGTGTCTCTTGAAATGTTCTGCTGAATGAAAGAAGCCATTTGCTCTGTGAAGGTGTGGGGTCATGGGGACAGTGGAAAAGAAACCATGATCTCCTTCTTGTTGGCAATTAACTTACGTACTGTGTAGTGTTTATTGAATAAATGGAATTGTTTTCCTCTAGGGAATAATTTTCATTCTCTGGAGCTATATAACAGTTAGAAATAAATACTTCACTTTTTCATGAGATGCATCTGCTGTTGTGTAATAAATTGGTTTAAGTACCTGATTTGAGTAATAAGTGACAATGAGAACAATAAAAGTATTCCAAGACCAGGCATCTCCTCTGGATGTCATAGCTGCCTTGCTACATAAATATTTATCAGATTGTTTAGTTTTCAGTCCATTTCAGTATGGACAAGAATTCAGAGCTGTTTGCCAGTTTCACAATTTAGATAGAATAAAAAAAGAGCAGTAAATATGGTATGTTGTGTCTTTTGTGTGATAGACCACATTTGCCCTGTGAGCCACTGCTTTCAGATTTTTAATGCACAACATGCTGTCTGTTATAACACCTTTGCTCGTGTAGATGCAGGCTGGCCCAGTGTTTAAATGTTGATTTATAGTTCAGTAGTCCCGCGAAGATGACTGTGGGATACAAATCTTTTTAAGTCACCAATAGCTGTCCTGGAAAAAAAATAATCAGTGTTGCTCATTCCTCCCCCAGGTTTCTTTTTATTGTTCAGTGTTTTACTGCAGCATCGTTTCAGCTTAGAGCCTGGGTGCTCATCCTGAGATGTTAACAGATTGCTCCAGATGGTGGCATTGCAGTGTTAGTTTCTGATTTACACATCGTTGTGGAAGCTACAGGGTGTGCTGGACACTTGCTCTGTACCATTCCTCCTTGCTTCTGAGAACACAACTGTAGCCTCTAGGGCAGCAGTTCACAAGTTTCTCCCACCCTGTATTTTATGCCCTATCTTTTTTTTTCCTAACCTGATAATTTCTTAATGATTTAGGGACCAGAACAGTCTAGAGGCACAAGGAAGATGCAGTGTGACTTGGAGCATGGGTGCAGGAAGAGGGTTTTTTTAACACTGAGCCACCAGGAATGTGGCTGTAGGGAATCTACCCAGGAAAAAAAAAAAGAGCTCTTGATGAGAAAAGTCTGTGTGTGTGGGGGAAGACAGGGCAGAGAAGAGTGAGACATAGCTGTTGTGCTCTGGAGCCCCTTCTGCCACCCAGAGGCACCTGCAGTAGAAGCACTGGCTTTCCAGCAGTTTTCCACTTGGGGTGTACTTTAGGCTGTCTCCCACCATACAATTGGAGAAGACCTTCGCTGCTGTTACTGCCATGGCTGCATTGAGCATTCTGGAGAGGCAGGAAGGAAAAGGTCAGCCATTAGCACCTTAGAATTGAAGTGATCACAGTAATAAGAAATCAAGGTAATTAGAAAAGAGCTGAAGCTCATTAGAGGATTGGGCAGAAGCTTTTGTCAAGTAGTGCACTGGAACTAAGGGAGGAAATACCACCAAGTGTGATCCCAGTAAGGTAGTGCTAGTTCTACAGTGCTGCTGTGTGCTAGTATCACTAATAGATGTTGCAGTGACTGACCCAAACAATTTAATGATTTTCCTTTGGGTTAAAAAAACCCCCTAAAGTCAAACACTATGACTCTAATTTTGGAAGCAAGGGATATAAATAAACACTAAAAGTCAGGGGGTACCTAAGGATTCTTCAAGGAAAGAGACACCTTTAACATGATGATAACAGCAGATGCTTTAGTGCCACGAATCCTGCTGTGAAATTTGAGGAAAGCAAAGAGCAGTCCTTGAAGGTTATGCTGCCAAGCATCACCGGGACAGCTGTCCAGGTGCCTGCACCTCAGTTTTCTCAGAAATTTTCTCCCCGTTGGTGCCTATTATTAAATTCCTTTAAAACCTCCCTTCCAGTAGCCTCACAGATCTGTGCTCCTCTGCTTTAACAAGGGCCAGGATAGTTAATTACCCAGAGCAGCAGATAGAAGCACAGACATGTTTCTCTATAGCACAAGCAGCTTATGGTCTAATTTTCTAGAAGTGTCTTAAGGCAGATTAGTTTCATGCCTGTTGCAGGCATCTGTAGCAGGACATTCTGGAAAAGAACTCTCTTCCATACATTTCACAAGGGAACAGGACCATTATCAGGACAACATGCTGCTATTGTATGGGCCAGAAGGAATTTGCTAAGGAACAATTATGTAGCAGCATATAAACCCTATTATTTGCTCTGCATTGCTAAAGCAGACTCCCCACAGTTCAAACCATGACCCAAAATACATTTATGGTGTCAAGTCATCAGACCAGAGTAGACCTGTATTACAACAACCCAACCAAAAGAGCTTTTCAGTGGCCTGGTTATGGCTGTAAATAAGCTCACTTCCTTTTTTTTTTTTTTTAAAGCACATTCTCAGTGACCACCTTATAATAAAAAAAGCAATTTTTTTAAACCACTGTCAACACTTAAGTTTGCCATGGAGAGACCATATCAACAGTTGCTAAGATCAATGCCAGAAAAGCAGATCTGGCACGCAGTGACTGACTCTACAAGAAGGTCTCAAAGACAGAGTTCTTTGCAACTCTCTATTAAAAATATATGTCTCCTTGGAAGAAACACTGGTAGCCAACTAGTATTGTCATGACTGATTCCATACTGTCAGCTATCCCATGGAGTACATCATCTTTTTCTCCATGTGACTTGATGAGAGGGAGACAGGCTATTGGGAAAAGAAAAAAGAAAAAAAAAAGACAGGAACAGTGTGACTGGCATCTTAAGGACTTCTGTTTCACTTACTCCACTCCTCCAGGGACTGATGTTCACAGCAGCTGGGGCAGGGGGCTGGATGCTGAACAGGAGTCCATGGCCAAACGTCACTCCTTCAGGGTCGGTCCCACTGACAGCAGGATCCCTCCTGCCCTCGCAGTGACAGCTCTTCCGCAGCACTGCTTTCTGTCCCAGGAAGCTGCTCGGTCCCTCCAGGGCTCCTTGTGACGCAGGATGATTAAGGACAGTTTCTCACCAGACAGCACACGTACAGTCTCAGAGCAGTTTGCATTCACACTGAAAACCGTGGCCTGTGTGCCCCATGTACCAATAGACACACTAAGAACTTCAGGACAGGGGACTGGCACCCCGCACGGTCACCTCCCTATGGAATGGGGGGAGGGAGAATGAGTCAAGACTTACCTGCTCGTGCTCCTACGGTGACCTGCTTTGTTCTGGTGCTTGGCACTGTGTCTGGGAAACAGCATTTGCCAGCTCTTTGTAAGGCTGGAGTGTTCTTCTACCCAAACTACGAGTACCCAGCAACACAGCTCCTTCTCAACAGCTGTTCAAGTTTCTCCCCAGCTTCACACAAGGTGCTGTTCCCATGATGGAGCCCCATTCAAGTGTGGAAACCAAAGTGTCTTCAAAGACAGACATTTCTCAGCTTAGAGCCAAGTGTCTCAGCACCAGTGGTTGCCTCACTTGACAAACCCCTGTGCAAAGCAGATGGGTGCAGCTCTGCACCCCCCTGCCCCACAGACCTGCAGGCACAGGGCACCCAATTCACTTGTCTAAGGCGACCTTGAGAGAAGGAGTGGAGCCCAGTTTTAGAAAGAGGATTGATGTAGATGTCAGAGACAGAACCAGGGGAGGCAGCTGCGTGTTCACCTGCCAAGCCCCAGCTCCCAGAGCAGCAGGTGAAATCCCTGCCATGCTGGAGGGGACCACCACCACCTGCATGCAGCAGAGCTGGGAATGTGGCACAGAGCAGGGAAGACAGGAAGTTTTTAAATTCTGTTACCGATTTGGAAAAGTGTGAGCATCCATCCAAGGCACAGCTGGGGGCTTTTCCTGGCAGTGGCTAATGCAGAAGGGAATGCCAGCATACTGCTGCAAGCTAGAATGGATCATTCCACCTATGCCCACAGGTACAGGGCCAACCCAACATCCCAGGTTTTCCACAACAACACAGGACAGCGAGTATGTTTGTTCCATGTGGCCAGTAGAGTATTTCCTAACTAAACACCACAGATCTAGATTCTATTTACAATAGAGTCAGCTTAAAAAATAAGTTAAAAAACTGGATTTTATACCCATTCAGTTCATTAACAACAAGAGAAAAAATGGAATAATGAAAAAAGAAAAAGCCAACACAGCAACACAATATGGTTTTGGTTTAAAGTCAGCTTAAAAAAATAGAACCAAAAGGAAACCTCTCATGCAAACACATAAGGTGATGTGTAAAACAATGTGCAATTTAGTATGTAGTATCATCCATTCTCTTGCTCTGCAGCCTCCTGCTCAGTCTCTGTCTCCCAGCCTCAGCCAGATCTGCTGCTGCTCCTTGCTGTGTTACTCTGGACCTTTGGTTCCTGCTGCACAGGCAGTGTGCCAGACTCTGCTCTGCCTCACAGACCCGAGGTGGCTGGCAGGAGGGTGGCCCCAAAGGGAGACGTTCCAAAGCACCTGGTACCGTTTTGAGCTCTTCCTGCCCAAGTGGACTCCCTACACCCAGCGACTGGGACAGAGAAACTGAAAGATCCTTGCAATAATACAATACCTTTTAAGAGAGGTCCCTCAGGTTTCCTAGTCCACATACATACATATATATAATATATATATAATATCTCTCTATATATTATATATAAATTACATATACAGATAAATAAAATGCTTTCTGCTGCCTTTCTGTCGCACTGTTCAGAGTTGCTAGACAGTCACACTTGGA
>VZRW01009960.1:70434-88935 GCA_013398125.1 Aegotheles bennettii | reverse complement strand
AGCTGCTTCCTCCCATCTTGATTCTTGGTTTAGTTAATAATAATAATAATAATTATAATTATAATAAAAAACGACCTTGAATGGGTTCTCATCTGTCTCTAATGGAGCAGTGGGAAGGTCCATGCAGGAACAGTGGGAACAGTCACGTGATGAATGAGATGAGTTCATCCCAACAAAAGAAACAGGACTAGAAAACTCAATTTTGTGACGATCTAAAAAAAGGGGGCAGGAATAGTTTTCATTTCCTCCCCCTTGGGGCAGAGGGCTTGGGTGGGACTTCAGAGATCTTCTGCTCACTAGGGAAGCAGGTGGGGGACATCTTCAGAGTTTCTCTGAAGACGGGATCCAGATGTAGTGCCCAGACTGGTCCTCAATGATCTGTTTGATTTTGCTGTAGATCTCTTCAAGAGAGTCTCCTTGTACAATGGCTGGAAGAGGAGAGAACAAGCAAGACCTTGAGCATACGGCCGTGCTGCACCTTCCTCACCATGAGCTACTGGAAGGGCACCAAAGGGGGTGGTGTGGCACAGCCAATTAATGAGTGACACAACCCATCTCAAAGGAGCTGTGACAGGCACACGATGACACAGAGGGTTAACCCAGCGCATCCAAAGGGATTAATTAGCAAGAGCTGATCCTGCACTGGGAGAGCTCCTCATGCATGTGAAGTGCCAGTCGGGTTCTTCACAACGGGCTGCTAATCAGCTTTGCAAACTGTGTCGTGCCAGCACAGAGGCTGCGGGCAGCCAGCCCTGGCACTGCAGCTGCTCCGCCATGGGGAGCCTCAGGAGGATTCGAGGTGTGGTGCTGGATTTCTCCATCCCCTCTGGGCAGCTGCCGAGGGCTCCTCGCGTTTGTTGCCTCCCCCACTGCAGGGTGGGAACTGCAACACTGTCAGGCTGGAAAAGGCCAGCTATGGCTCATCACTCCCAGCAGGAATTCTCACCCAAGGACCAGCGACAGCCTTGCTGCTCAGTACAGACACAACACGAAACACTTCGCTGTGCTTCCCACAGGAGGCCCGAGGAAAGCTTTTACCCTGCTAGTACCCATGTATTTGCTCAGCCGAGATCCATTTTTGGAAAATGTCCTGCTTGGGATTTTTCCTGGTAGCTGTCAGGTGGGTAATGCAGGGCTTGGCAGGATTATCACTCCTCGACTTTAGAAGAAACAGTTACCACATTGGAGGGAAGACAGAAGACCAGTTCTCTGCCTCTTTGCCTGCCCATGATTTTCCAGAATTAATCATGTTACAACCATATGAGTTCCTTAATGCACAATATGCCTGTGCCATGAGCAGCTCAGCTTTGCAGGCACAAAGTGCCAGGCAGCCCTGACTGCCTGTTCAGCAAATACTACCGAGGAAGCCACCCAAAATTCCAGTCTTTTTTTTGTAATAAACTCAGGACAGTCTCCACCATTTATGTCACTAAATTTTTTATCTTTCCTCTTTAAAATGACTCTTTTGAAAACACACTCCTTTCCCCTGTGCAGGGAGTTTTATTTCCTGTAGCCTTGCAGCACCCTGAATCCATGATGTGCTTCCCCTGCCCAGGGATTTTTTTCTTTTGTTACTGTTATTAAAGTTGGCTATAAGCTCTCACAAACTCAGCAAATCCTGCCTGACAACTTGTCTCCTTCTCTGGAGCTGGTTTACTCTTATCCACTGATCCTGGAGCAGTCCCTCTGCAGAGCCCTGCTGGTAAATTGCCCTTTCTTTTTTGCTTTGATGAAGCTGGACACTTTCCCCACTAAGGCAGTGCTGGCAGAGAACTCACAGCTGCCAGCCAGAAAAATAAAATAAATCAGACACAGGCCTCCTCAGGACACTCACCTGTAAAATACTCTCCAAACTCCTGCTCAAGTTTCATGGCTTTGTCAAATACCTTGTTGGCTTGTTCGTACGTCTGTCTCCGGTTCATCTCCCTGCCATGTACAAAAAATAGGAACTCAGCTCTTCTTTCTTAGCAATGAACAGAAGCAAAAATAGCCCACGGAGCTGGGGTGCCTGGGAAGCCTCTGCACACCAGGAAGGAAAGCTGTGCAGGACTCTTCCCCACACACCCCTCGCTGCCTTGGCACTGCATCTCAACTTCCAACCACTCTTCCCACCGCCACCAACTCCCCATTTCACCACAGCACAGGAGTGGACTCAAATCCAGACAATCCTCCAGATTTGCAAGACCACTGCAGAAGTCTCCCTGCTTTCCCAGAGCCTGTCACCATTCTCCTTGCCTAGGTTCTCTCACCTTCATACAACACCCCAATAAGCAAACCAACCCCTTCTGGCTCAAGAAGTTTTCTCAGCCCCCTCAATGCCAGCAGAGTCTCTTCTGATCTCAGAGCCCATCTCCAGCTACCAGAACTCCTCACAGATAACATTCTCTGCTGCTGCTCAGAAGAGTTGCAAGCTCAACTCTTGCATCCTTTCCAGCCTGCACTCCTCAAGGCCAGGAGCAGCAGGACAAGCAGAAGGCACACAGGAAACATCTCTCTGCTCCCCAGGGCTGTCCTGGCTCAGCCACCAAGCAGTTGTGATCCACCATTACAGGCTGCCTGCAGCTCTCCTGGCTGGACTCAGGGCCCAGGCGAGCAGGTTACATCAGGCACCTTTGGGATCATTTTTAGATTTCCCATGGAAATTTTCCCAAATTTCCTCTTTGGGGCGAATGAAGGGCTTTAAGCTGGAGCAATCCATGGAACCTTGACACACTGTGGCATTAGATGTGGAGATACACCACAGAAACAGCAATGGGCCCAGCTCCTATTAAGAAGGAGCAAGTACAGCGCCAGCAGCAACCTCTGCTGCTTTCTATAAAGCAGAGGCAGCTGACATGCAAACCCTGACATGCCAGAGCTGCTTGCCCTGGAGAGGCACAGAACATGGTGTTGCACTTACATGAGAGCTTCAATGGATTTTGGTTTGATGAAAATGGCAATGGGATAAAGTTGTGCTTGTCGCAACCTCTTGATAGCATTGCCAGACACATCCAGGATGCAATGTTTCCCCTGGAAAGGAGACAATTGGCATCAGACCTACCCACACAGTCTACTTCATGCAGAAAACAGCTTGCTCATACAGATGTGCTTACAAAAGAAAGGAGCCACAGAGATGAAACACCAGTCTTGAGACACAAGTCAACTCCCAGTGGAGTTGTTCCTGCCTGCTTAGGGCAGGACAGCTGCAACGCAAAGGGACCGAATCTTTGTCTCAACACGTGGAACAATTTACAAGCCATCAGTTCACTCCAGTACTCCCGTGGAGGAAATGCTGCTGCTTCAAGGAGGGCAGCCAGACACCTTTGCCCTGCGGGTTCCCAAGCACGAGGCTGGTGCCACCAGTACCAGGCCTTCAAGTGGTGTTTGGATGACAGAGGTATGACACTGAGGTGGAGTAATGTGGCTGAGAAAAGCAGCCACATGGCTTGGCAGGACTCTGAAGGGAGGAGAGGCTCGTGCCACACTTGCTTAGTGTGGTTACAGCCCTTTGTTAACAACCTGGGGAGAGGAGGGGAACTGCTGAATGTGTCTGGGTTCAGGCTGGATGCATCCCCATCCCAGCAATGCCACCTGGCACTCACCCTCTCTGCTACTGCCCGCACCGACTGGATGCTGGTCCCATAGAGATTGTCATTGAACTGCCCAGCCTCTATGAACTTGTTGTCCTGGATGTCTTTCTCCATCTGTTCCCGGGATACGACAAAGTGGTAGTCTTGTCCATCCACCTCATTCTCACGCCGGGGCCTGGTAGTGTCTGGAGGAGAGCAGGCACCATGAGAACCCAGAGTGATGCAGAGAGAAAACCCACCCGTGCTCCCACCCCCCACACACTGCGGGCTGGGCCCTGCAAGCAGCAGAGACACTGCTCTCTCCTCCCTCCAGCAAGGGCACCATGGACCAGCTGGGACTTACGTGGCACGCAGGAACCAAACTTGTGTGGGAATTCAGAGATGAGGTCGTCGTTAACTCGGTCCTTCGTTGGCCCCAGGATGATCACTGGCCTTGCGTAGTGAACTGTGAACAAGAGCCACAACCTGAGGCCCCCTCTGCACTGGGGACAGCTGACCCTACTGCCACCTTTGGCATCAACCTGCCCTCTCCCTGCTGGCAGCAGGTGCTCCTGCTCGCATGGACACCCAAAGGTGCCTCCTGGTCAGAGTCAACATCTCCTTCCCACCTGACCCAAACTATCCACGCAGCCCTGGGGAAGGTGCTGCAGATCTTGGGTCAAGGATCAGCAAAACCGCTCCCTCAAGGCTGAAGCCAGACAACCAGGACAGCTGGGCAAGGATGCCAGAGCTGGGGGAGTGACAGAAGCTTCAAAGTCTGATCCATCTTCTGTCAAGGAGAGACCACAGAGGCTGGGACTATTCAGCCTGTGACAGGGTCTGCAGGGATTCAGCATCAAACAGGGTTAAACACTGAGGGGTGGGGGGGCATCTGCTCTGCAGCAGGGATCTGGCCCAAGGCAGGGAGGAATAATCCCACCTTCAGCTGGGGTCTAAAGCCCAGCTCAGCTTTAGCTCTGGATCTCTCCCTTGGTCTTGCAGAGCAGGTTACAGTCCTTTCTGCTGATTAAAGTGGGGCAGTTGAGGCCAGGGAAAGCCCAGTGAGATGGCAACGCTCGCCTGGCTCCCCTGCTGCACACACCTCCACCTGGGTTCCCCTGGCATCGTGCTGGTATGGCAGAGGAGGGGAAGAAGCTGCACAGCTCACCCTGGCTGTCCCAGGGACACAGTGCCCACACTGGAGCAGGCACAGTGCAGCTCAGCACCAGGACTTACTTTCTTGCCGCGTCACTGGCTCGTATGACAGGATGGTGTCCTCTTGTCCTTCTGCAACAGAGCCAGGGGGAGGCAGGTGAGCACTCATAGCAGCTTTCCAGCCCCTCTGTACCCACAAGGAGCTGGCTCCTACCCTTGCCAGCCTCCCACAGCCCCAGCAACACCTCCAGGCTGCCCCTGTCACGCTGCCAGCTGACATGGAGCACAATGGGCATGGAGTTACCAGCCCTTGAGCCACATTAATTATTCACATCTCAGCTCTGGGTCAAGCCTCTTCTTTCTCTCCCCACCACTGCAGGCTCGGGGCCCACTGGGACACACCATCCTCCCTTCAGGGTGGATGGCAGATGTGCTGCAGATATTTATTTAGAGGACCTGCTAGGGACAGCATTCACTGCAGCTGTACCCCCATGCTCTTGTACAGGTTTGGGCTCCAGGAACCACCTCTGCTACAGACCCAGCCACTGGCTGTGGCTTGTTGCAGCAGGCACGGGGAATGGGAGACCACCATGGGCTGGGAGCAGAGCCCTGCAGGCAGGAGAGCAGGGGAGCAGGCAGGCAGCCCCTGCTCCCCCGGGACCTGAGGAGGGAGCTGGCCACAGCATCTCGGTGTCACCAGCAGGAAGGACCAGCCTCCAAACAGAACCACCAGAGGGACAAGACAAGATGGGAGTGCCAGAACATGCAGAGACACGGAGAGACACGCGCCTGGGGTGGGAGAGCAGGCAGGACACACACACTTACTGGAACTGCTCTCGCTGTCACTGGTGTTTGATGTCACGCCCTCTGCAAAGCAACCAGAGAGACCCCTCAGAAGGAGCATGGGCAGAGGGCATGGGGGCACCCCAGCCACCACCCAGCACTGCTGACCCAGTGCAGGGCAGCAACGGTCTCCTGACAAACCTGTGCCCCAGCACCCGCTGGGACGAGCCTGCGCCACACAGGCAAGGTGGCACCTACTGCCCTTGGCTGGGCAACCGAGGGGAGGGATGCAGGGAGATGCTTGGCTACTCCAGGAGAAGGCAGGGATGGGCAGGCAGGTGCTGGGCTTCCCAGGCTGAGGGAGGAGGGGGCAGTGCACGAGGAGGAGGGTGCAGGATGCACATGGGGGGCACAGCTCCACGTCAGCACAGGGACGGGGGAGCCCACCTCTGGGGACAGGGCTTGGACTCACAAAGACAAGACAGTGACAGGATGGGACTGAGTTTGGGGCTTTGCTTGCTCAGGCTGATCCCAGTGCTGTGACCGCCCCGTAGAGGCTTGCTGGCTGCTGCCCGCCCTGGGTCTGAGCTGGCTGGGGGCTGCAGAGCTCAGCAGGGGACTCCTGCCCAGCTGGGAGGGCTGAGGGGCTCCCACCATTGTTTTGCAGCTCTGGATAGGTGGTGCCCCAGAGGAAGGTGGCAACACATCAAAACACTGTCACCCACCCCGCTCAGAGGGGACTCGTTATGGTCACGACCACTTCCCACCCACACTGGCAGTGGCTCCGAGACTCCGAGCACTAAACCAGCAGCCAGTCCAGCTGGAAGCAGGAGGAAGAGGAGGATGAGGAGGTACAGCTCCCCCTCGGTGCAGCAGGCAGCCTAAGCTGGGCACACTTAGGGCATGGCCAACATCCCTAAGCAAAGTCCCCACTCCCACCCACGTGCAGCAGCAGCACCTCAAGCACAGCAGCCTCCAACAGCAGGCAGTGTCCCCAGCAGAGGAGCAGCACCTGGAAGGCTCCTCCTTCCCTGCACCCAGAGGACCACAGCCGCTCCCCAGGCACCACCAGGCATGCCAGTGACACGAAGTGAACAATGCGCATGGAAATTTCACTTACTCAGGTTCTTTGCTCCATAATAATCGTCACTTAACCCAGGGAAGTCCTGATTTCACAGACAGCAATAAGTGGGAGAGGGGGAGAGAAGAGAGCACGGGAGAGGGCAGTCAGAGGGATGGGGGAGACAGAGCCAGACAAGCATTAGTGACAGGAGTGCGTAACAGCCCAGAGCTGCAACTGCAAGTGAGGTTAGATGTTTTCAGAGCTGATGCCATCAGCCTGCTGCCAACATCTTGCCCTGTGTGGCTGGACACCACCCCCTCCCCCCCAAGCTCATTCTCTCTGCCAAAGAGCCCCCAGGGGCCACCCTGGGTCTGGGGAGAGCAGCGTGGCCATGGCAGCACCTGCTGGCACCTCGTCGTTGCAGCCCCAAGCTGCTGGCAAGCGGGACGGGGCATTTCTCTGATGTCCCACAGCATGGAGTGGGGAGGCACAGCAGCTCTGTGCCCTGCTGGAACAGCCCAGCAGCTCCAGGGGGCAGGCACAGCACAGCCAGCCCTCCAACGCAGGGGCACATTCATCCCACCCATGTGTCAGCTGCCCGCTCCCCAGCGCTTGCACAGGCTGGGGAACATGGGGAAGGACCCTGCACTGCAGGCTGGGATGGGCAGCAGCAGAGCATGGGAAGGAGCCAGCTGTGGGTCTGGGACAGCCTGGCACAGTGCTGCCCACCCCATCCCCGTGCTGGGCATCACTGGCCGACAGCAGCAGCACCCCAGTGAAGCCCCAGCTCCAGCGTGAAGCTGACTGGAGCCCACTCACACTCAGGCACTATGAGATACCCAGACTTGACCTTCACCGCAGGACAGAGGCTGGCACTGGCTGCCAAGCTCACTGACAGCCGGTGCCAGCCTGGCACAGGCAGCTGAGGGACCTGGGCAGCCCTCAGAGCAGCCCAGCATCAACCTCCCACCTTTGCATCACACCCAGGAGAGCCACCAGAGGGGAGGGGACACGCTCACTGTGCTGGCAGTGCTGCCCACCTCCTCCTCCCTGAGGTGCGAGGAGCACAGCTCTCTGGGTGCTTGCCAAAGGCATGGATGCTGTTTAGCATCTGGAAGGAGGGACTGGGTTCAGCAAGCAGCTCCAGTGCTGCTCACATCAGGATTTGGGGGCAACAAGCTGAATGCCCTGCCTTCACTGGGAGCCCCAGGGTGCTGCCAGGTGAGAGCTGGGGACCCACCAGTGCCTGCAGCCAGCTGCCAAAGATGTGCCTCAGTCACGGGTGGGCAGCTCCTCCACCAACAAGGGCATGGCTCCCTGTGCCCACAGGGTTCAACCCATGGGAAGATATAGCTGATTCACTTCTAGGGGAGATGGGGAGCACAGCCAGGACCTCCACAGCCCCTCATCTCAGTCCTGACTGGGACAGGAGAAGCTCTGCAGGAGGTGGCCAGCCCCTTGCCTGGAGGGGAGTAGCCCTTCGCAGGCAGGGAGAGGGAGCAGAGCCTGGAGCACAGAGCGGAGAGCAGGGGGAGGCAGAGCAGGGGGTCAGGTGGGTGTAAGGTTGGATGAAAGGATGAAGACACTGAACATGAGAGAGAGAAAAGAGAGAGCCAGCCCGCAGCCACTGCTTTCATTTCAAGCTCCATTGTCTCCCTAGCTGCTGGCACAACGTTGGAGCACGGACCAGAACATGGGCAGGCACCAGGACCCCTGGCTATGGAAATGTGCTGAATCTCTCCCCCCAAGACAGAGAACCTGAGGGTTGCACGCTTGCCCTCTCTGGCCAGCTGCTACTTACGTTCCTGTCCGCTGCTCTCCTGGACCAGGTTCTCTTTGCTCTTGTAAAATGGGAACTTTCGAGAGAGGCGGAAACTCTTTTTACGTTTCGTTTTGATCGACTGAAGAACGTGGAGATGGAAGGGAGGACAGAAAAAACAATGGTGTTTAATGTATGTGGGGAAAATTAAAATGAGGAGACAACGAGGAGATGTGGCAGGGTAGTTACCCTCAAATGAAATCATGGATATTACATGGAAACTGTAATGCAGGAAAAAAATTAAGCATGGAGAAACACATGGTAGGGATGCTGGCAAGCTGTTGGGGCAATCAGCAGCTCTGCAGGGGTAGCCAGGCTGTTCTCCCTTCCTCGTCTGCTCACCGAGTGGCCAGAGCAGCTGCCTTCACCTGCACAAGCTGCCTGCAGTCAGCTCCCAGCCACGGGCCGTGGTAGGATGGGCTCTGCTCCCCCATCACTCCAACCAGGGGTCCTTCCCAGCACTTTTACACCATCCCGGGCTTCTCTGCTCACCCCCTGCACAGTCAGAGGGTTTGTGCCAAGGGCAGGTCCAGTCGCACTGCTCTTTGCTTTGGGATTTCTCTAGCTGCCACCCCACCTGGAGCTCTGGCTGCTGGGACTCATCCTGACCCCATTAGCTACTGGCTCCAGGTGCCCCGCTGAGCCCCAGCTCAGCACTTACCCTGTTAGACTCAATCATGCCAGTCCTGGCGTGGAACTTTACTGTTTTCAACCGTGCCCTCTCTTTCTTTTCCACCCTGAAAGTCAAAGGGGAGAAAGAGCCATTAGCCCTGTGCATGCACTTTCCTTGCCACCCAGTTTGCTCCCCAGGCGGCCCCATGCACCCTCAGGTTGACGAAGGGCAGCTCCTTCCCCAAGGGGGACAGAGGTGGAGCCATCTGCCCAGGATCTTGGTCAAGACCAGCATTTGCAGGATCAGGAGAGGGGACAAGCCAGCCCTCCCAGAAGGGTAGGAATGGATGACAGAGACAGGGCTGGCTCTGCAGACCTGAAGGCAGTGTCAGCCAACTCCTCTGCTCCTTGTGACTTCCCATCTCATGGGACCTGGCTTGCAGAGCTGGGCAGGTTGTCAGAGGACACAAGAAGCAGCCTGCAGTCACTGCTGTGACTCTGCTCTCACTTGGAGCCCCAGACTGGCTAACACCAGCTCTCCATCCCCATGGGGACCACAGGGGAGGGGGCTGAGGGCTCCCTTCCTCACCTGGAGCCTTACCTAGCTTTGGAGAACATCTCCCCAGGGAGACCCACATACAGCCCCAGCTTGCAACCAGGGTGAGCTTCACACTGCACAGCCACGGAGGGGCAGGCGGGCTGGGACCACAAAAATATCCCACCCTGAGCAGACCCTCGAGGGCTGCAGGGCTTGTGGAGGCTGGGGAGGTCTAGGAGGCACCATGCATGACAGCTCCTGCTGGCAGACACTCACCTTTTCTTGCTGGGGATGACCCCGATTTGCTCACTCTCGCCGTGGGGCGTGACAAGCCTGGCCTGCCACCACTCATCATCAGAGGCATTGACGACGTGCAGGATGTCCCCATAGGAGAAGCTGAGCCCCTGGCTGGGCAGGCAACTGTCCCGGGTCCGGTCGTAGTCAAACAGGGCTCTGCAGAGGAGCAGAGAGAGGAGCAATGTCTTCCCCAAGCACACCCAGGCAGTGAGGGCAGCAGCACTGCCGACCTCCAGGGCACTGCCACCTTCATACCTTAAAGATTTAAACGCAGATTTTGGGGAAGCCTCCTGCTGAGGTGAGTGGTGCCACGCAGCCACCAGCACACCCCTCCTGCTGATGGCTCAGCACAAGCTCCAGAGTGTGCAACACAGGAACAACAGTGCTGGACCAAAACAACTCACTCCTGACCTTAGCTGAGAGGCACACGAACCACAGGCGCACTGCAGGCAGCTGTGGTTAGCAAGCAGCAGAAGTCACACAACCTCAAGCAAGCAGCAGTGTGTAGGAGGGCAGTGGGGAGCTGCTCCCCACCACCCCTCCCCAGCAGCAGCAGGATAGGGAATATCAAACCCCACTGCACAGGCAAAGACCATGGAACACTTCGAGCAAGCACTTTATTTATGTACAGGGGTTTGTTAGTCCAGAGCCTGAGTTATGAATGCATCTGAGGATATGTGTATATAAATATATATACATATGCTTCCACAACTGATCCTTTTCAGCCTAAATACTTCCCTGAGAACAGTTTAATTAAAGTTATCTTCAATTTTATATTAACCATCTACAATTTTTTAAGCAGAGGAGCACCAACACCCTTCCTGCATATGCTTTGCAAACAGCCCCTACCCACAAGCTGCTCTCGGTGGCTTCACATGCAGCTCATTCTGCTGTCAGATCTCAGACGGTGTCTGCTTTGACATATCCACTTTGCAACAAACCAAAACAAGGGAAGAGTCACTAAAATCACCGCTGATGGCAGCACAACCCCCTGCATCTGCTCCTGGGACACCAGCCCTGCTCACCCCCCAAGCCTGACACCAGCCCAGGCACTGCAAGCACTGGCTGGCTGCTGGTTTAATACTGCATGAATGAGCCTTCCTCACCCAACAGAGACACCCTCTGCCCTGCTCATGACTGCCTTCTGCTGCAAACGGAAGGGCTGAGGGACCGCACAGCAGGTCCCTGTGGAGCAGAAGAGCTGGGAGGGTATTTCTTCAGCCAGATCCCTGCTCCAGCACTACCAGGGGAGCACCAAGCAATGAAACCCTTTGGGTCACTTGAGACTGGGTCAAGGCAGCCAGTCTTGAACGGGGAGGAGGAAAAGAAGGGCTGCCCCATGGCTCGGGGAGAGCTCTTTGGGATGGGACCCAGTGCAGCCCTACACACCCAGGTACATGCAGCCATCATCCTCCTTTCTGACCTTGCTCAGGGTTGAGGCAGCTCTTGCGCTTGGTCCCTCTGCACCCAAGCACAGCCTCTGGCACACTGGAACCTACAGCAAAGCACCACAGGGCGCGTTGGCTGGAGGCAAGCAACTCTCACAGGCAGCTGCTGGCCAAAAGATAAGGCTGTGCACAGCCAGCAGGTCCCTGCAAGGCCAGTACTGTGAGAAGCAAAGCACAAGCCAAGGGCTTGGGAACTGGTCAGGCCGGTTCCTGAATGCAGCAGGGCTGTGTGGTGCCCTGCCCACACCTTGCACCCTGCCCTGCAGAGCAGCACTGGCCCCACGGCTCCCTGCCTCCTCCTGCAACAGCCACTGGTGTCCCAGGGCAGGCACAGCAGGATCTGTGCCAGGGTCAGACACCTGTGGAGCAGGGGCACAAGGCATTTGCTTCCTCGAGGTGTGATGCTGCTGGAGATCAGCCCATGGCTGTGTTGGCACCCAGGACCTACCATGGCTGGGTGCTCCCTGGGGCGTGCAGATAGCAGCACGGTTGCTCCAGTGAACCCCTGGGCCAGCTCCCAGCACACAGCACGAGCAGCCAGGAGAGGAGATGGTTTGGCTGGAAGGCAGAGGAGCAGTGCCAGGAACTCCTGGCTCCCTCCTGGCGCCCAGGCACAATGCCCGCCTGTCCCCATCGCCACCCAGCCCAGCCCCAGTACTGGTGGACTTTGCCCCGGTGCAGCCAGGCAGCAGCACACAAACCTGCCTCACCCCTGCCTGTGCTGCAGCTCTGGGACACCAGTGCCAGCACCCCCAAACCAGCACGTGGGGTACGACACAGCCTCACAGAGCTGACTCAAGCAGTTGGGTAGCAAGTCCTGTAATTGATGTCCCATCCACAGTGCAGCAGCTCAGCTGGTTTCAGGTGAACTGTGCTTGAAACCACCCCACCCAGCAGGGCTGGGGCAGCCCGGACGCTCAGCAGCTCTCAAGCATGTTTACAAGGTGCATGGCCACCAGAGCCAGGCAGGGTCAGGAAGCACCTTGCTGGGGGAAAGCTCTTCCCTGGGATCACCTTCTCAGCAAGGTGCTACGCAGCTCCCATCTGAAGCTACCTGGGTGTATATGAGGGGACACAGTGCTGAAGAGGCCACCAAAGCCACACGGAGGGATGCATCAAGAGATCTGAGATGCTACGAGCAGCCCAGAGGGAGCAGGGAGCTCTCTGGTTTGCAGGCATGCCCCAGTATGTGCAACACCTACCTGGGCAGGGAACAGGGGACTCACAGGCTCAACTCAAGCTGGACCCAGCCTAAAACCTGCTCCACACACGAGGATGCCCATTGGACAGCAGGGGAGCAAGGGCAGGACTAGCAAGATGTTAATTCAGCACAGTGTCCAGCCCTTAATACACCCCCAGCAGGGAGCCCCGAGATCCTGTATCAAACAAGGTGCCTGCAGAGCATCATAGAAAGGTGTGAACTGCAGGAACCCAGAGCTGCAGCTCTCTTCTCCTTCCAGGCCAGGCTTGCACCAGGTCCCTCAACAGCAGCCATGCAGCGGGAGATGCAGGCTGAGGCAGCCTTGGCCCTTGTCATCCTTCCCATGGGGAAGGAAAAGCATCCCCTGCTCCTGCCAGCCCCCACCCGCAGCAGGCTGTGAAGGGTGAGGATTTACAGGATTATTTTAATTACCAAGCTAAAATTACTCAGTAGCTGTCACCCCAGTGGCGCTGTGGCAGGCAGGAGCTGGCAGGAGGCAGGCAGCAAGCAGGAGCTGCCCTGTCAGCACAGGACTTGCAGCAGTTAGAGCTGCATGGCTGCTTGACCCCTGCCTGCCCCACGCCTGGCTCTGCACCAACAGTGCATTGAGGGCTCACAGCAATAATCCTCCTACAAGCTCATCTCCCCTCCAGCCAGATCCTGCTGCAGGAATTGCAGGAGGAGACGGGAAGAAGCCTGTTAGCAGGGAGTGGTTTGAAGGGAGCACCCTGAACCTGCCCTGGACTAGAGTGGTGCTGGACGCCCAGCATTTCCCAGTGGTCCCCAGTGGATCAGCTTGGCCAGCAGCTGCCCAGGACTCTGTAGAGACACCAGCACCAAAGTGGAGCAGCCCTTGGAGAGGCAGCTGAATGCAGAGCACCCAGTCCCAGCTAACCAGTGCCAAAGCACTGCTCTCCCTGCTGCACCCTCCAGGCTTCATGATGCATCCATCACACTCGCTTCCCTGGTCTCCAAAACCCCCATCCACCAAGGTGCTGCATAGAATCATTATGGTTGGAAGGGACCTCCAGGGTCATCAAGTCCAACCTTTATTCCATCATATTCCTGACTGTTAGACCATGGCCTCAAGTACCTCATCAACCCGTTTTTTGAACACCCCCAGGGACGGTGACTCCACCACCTCCCTGGGCAGCCCATTCCAGTGCCCAACCACCCTCTCAGTAAAGAACTTCTTCCCAATATCCAACCTAAACTTCCCCTGACGGAACTTGAGGCCATTTCCTCTCATCCTGTCATCAGCAATTGGGGAGAAGAGACCAACACCAGCCTGCATGGCCCGGGCTGAACCATCCCACCCTGCATCCCACACCCACCCCACCCACCCTTGGCTGCCTGGAGCCAGGGGCAGACTGGGCCTTACCGGACATAAAGGGACCTCTTCTCACTTGTGCGGAGCGAGCCGGAGCCAGAGCTCATGCTGCTGTTCATCATCTGCTCCCTCAGGTCGTGGATCTTGGACTCAAAGCGGCTGTACTCTGTGGGGGAAGAGGTGGTCAGTGCAGGCAGGAGCTGCCCCCAGGCCACATGCCCACACTGAGCAGGGCACAACTGGTAAGTGCTGAGAGAGGCAATGACAATCTGCCCGTGGGACATCTTGCTCATGAGTCCATCCGTCCCCACACATGGGGGAGGATGGAGCTGAAGAGGCTGCAACACCCTGCAGGAGCCCAGGCAGGGCATTGGAACACACAGGACAACGGCTGCTCCCAAACCCACCCCACACCCCCTGGACAGGCAGCTCAGGCAAGGGCTGCTGAGACCTCCACTGCTACTGAGCTGCAGCTCAGCCAGGGAATGGCTGGGCAGGGCTCTGCAAGCTGCTGACCTACAGAGCAGTTAAAAACCTGCAGAGAAAGAGAGCTCCTCCAGGAGAATTGGCTGGACCTACAATCGGTGTGTCTGCACCCACCACTCTGCTGGCAGCAGATCCCCTCTCCCCAGCAGGCATAGGGAAGGGGGAGATAAAGCACAGCCCTTGCCCGGAGAAGGACTGCACCTTTTGCTCCTACACCCCAACAGCAGAGAGCCACAAGAGGAGCCAAGGGACCCACCATAGGCTGCCACTGCCACCACCTCCCCACCAGGCAGCTGGACAGAAGCAGCCGCCACCCTGTCGCCTGCCACCACACCAACCTGACCTTCAGCTGGGTCTAAAGGTCGGGCTGGCAAGCAGAGGGTGGAGGCACCAGCCCTGCTTATCCAGGGCTGACCAGGGAAGGTTTGCCAGGCCCTGAGCAACTGTGGCATTGTAATACCAGGGAAGCTGCCAGCACCTCCACAGCTCTCACCCAGTACCCTTGATTTTGTCCCCCAGGCACACTGCAGCCACATCCCCATGTCACAGCAAGAGGGGACCAGTCATATCTGCTGTAGGACTTGCCTAGAAAGCCTTCTCCACAGCCCAGCAGCTTGGATGTGGTTTGGGGGTTCCTCTGTGAACCTGAGCACAGCAGCTCAGTGGAGGCCAGCACTGCAGAGCTGCACTGCACACGTGCAGCAGGAGCAGCAAACTGCTCACAAATGCACTGGGGGATGATTTTTAGAGCCAGCCCCTCGCTGTACAAGGGGAAAAATGACTCTTGGTGCAGACACACGCAAGGCTGGGGTTATCGGGTTATGAAGCTGCAGCCACTTCCCAACTCTGCAGCCTTCACGGACCCACCAAGGCATCCCCCTGCCACACTCAGCTGCTAAAGATGCATTTTTACTTAAAGACTGAAATAAAAAGGCAGATACACACAAAAACCACCAAGCAGCACTCAGAAAACTCCATATGAAGCCCCCTCTCCTGCTGCAGGACATCAAGAGGTGCTGCACGCTGTGCAAGTCTGCTGCTTAATGTGGAGGTCACTGCCCCACGCCCAGGGGTGCCCGCTGTCCCCATCCACCTTCCTGCTAGCACAGGGGAATGCACAAGCAAGGCTTATTTTATAAGAAAACTGAATTCTGACACCAAAGCAGCACTTCTGTACTCACTGACCTGCACCGGGGTTTTACAGAACTCCCAGCAGAGGGACACAAGCTTCATCCCACTTGGCATCTCTTGGCCCACACCAGGGTGGACCACAGCATCTGCAGTGCAGCTCTTTCTGCCCCAGGGTGCCCATGAGCTCTTATATCCCGAAGGAGCATCCATCAGAAGAGGGTACAGCTGCTTCATAAACCCTCTTTGGTATGGAAGGGTTATTTCCCTCAAAAAGCTGCCGAGGTGGGTGGTGCAGGGGTTTGTTCTGAACCTTGCTGGAGGCACAGACTCTTCACACTCCACACCGAGAGGACCACTGCTCTCCACCACGTGGCCTTGCAACCCTCCCGTGACACCCTTCATGAGAAGCCCAGCATGGGGGACACAGAGCCCAGGATCAGGCAGGTAGTGAAGGTCAAAAGCAGGTTTAGCTGCTACTGACATCAAGCTGGGGATGTTGGGAGGGCAACCTTCAGATGCCACTGCCCTGACAGCAACCATGTCCCCTGCATGCAAACCAAGAGCTCTCAAACACCCCCACCTCAGCCGGGCCACCCCATGGGAAGGGACTTTCCAAATTCTGCTGGAGTGGCCACGCTGCTTGGAGGGGCTAGGAGAAGTCATGCCTGCATGGCAAGCAGCACACGTCAGGCTGGATGCAGCAACCTGAAGGACACAGGCACTGCTCCGGCTTTAGAGCAAACACAATCCCATCCTAGGAAGGGTCCCCAAGGAGCTACCAACCCATGCTTGCTCCGACTGTAGGGAGGCAGAGTAGCTGCTGGCCCCCAAAGCAAACCTGGCACCTCCCTCCTAGTGCAGGGGAGACAACATTGCCCCTGGAGTGAGGACAGCATGCTCCCAGCTGTCACTACCCCCCCTTATCTGTGTGCTGCAGCAGCCTCCAGGACA
This sequence comes from Aegotheles bennettii, assembly GCA_013398125.1. Taxonomy (NCBI): domain Eukaryota; kingdom Metazoa; phylum Chordata; class Aves; order Caprimulgiformes; family Aegothelidae; genus Aegotheles; species Aegotheles bennettii. Next base: position 72,573 of record VZRW01009960.1, on the reverse strand, counting down.
GTTAGCAGCAGATAGCCCCCAGTACTCCTGCCTGTGCTCCCTGGCTCACAGCCACCTTGCCTCTGCATCCTGGAAGGAGATCTGCACAGCTAAAACTTGCCTGGGAAGCTTGCCTATGGCGTGGCCCGGAGGTGACACCCCGCTGGCATTCCCATGGGACCCAAGTGCCAGGCACACTTATCAAGGCTGACAAATATGCAGCAGGTGACCCAGCTCCTCTCGTGAGTGCCACTGTGTGCACACCAGGAAGGGCAGGACATTTGCTGTTCCCACTCAGCAACTCCATAAAAACATTGCTCCACCCTCTTGCTGCCCTTCCCTTCCCAGGGCACAGGTGCCCCTGGAGCTGGGCCTGATCCTGCAGCACAGGGCGAGCTTGGTGCTGGGAGCAGGACACAGGTCACAGACCATCATGATCAGGCAGGGATCACCTGCCCACAGAAAGGACCCCCAGCACCAGCACACGGTGCAAACACCCAGTGAAGCCAACACGACCGGGTCTGCACTTGACTTCTGGGCACCAACAGGCAGTGCAAGGGCAGAAGGCACTGGGAAGGGGGAACTGCATCAGAAAGCAACCCCCGAGGATACATAAAACCTCCTGTGCATGCCCTGCTCTGAGGCACACAGACTGCCACCAGCAGAGCCCAGGGATGCTTAGCCACAGGCTCCAGCCCAGCCACACGCAAGGAATACCTCCAGCTTCCCTACCTCCAGCTTCCCTACCTCCAGCCTGGCATTTCATCACCCTTTATAGCCCCACTCACCTTCCAGCTGCGGGGTTAAAGTACAGACACCTCCTTGCACAGGGCACACAGCCACAGGCCCAGGGGAGCACAACCACGGGGAAAGCCTGGAGGCTTTTAGAAGTCACTGCATGGCCCTGGCAGTTCCACTTGAGTGGCCAGCCCTGAGAAATGCCATCACATGAGCTTTGGTATTTCCAGGTGAGGATTATCAAGGCTTTGTTGTAGGGGGTGTGAGGAGGGGGAACTGCCAAACCCAAGTGCCGGTGACAGCAGCAGACAAAGGTCAGAGGAGAAGTGCTCAAAGGGAAGCGGCCTCACAAACAGCTCAGGCACCATCACAGGGAGCAGCCTCCTCCACAGCGTGCAGCAGTGGGCAGAGGTGCAGGGGTTCGAAAGAAAGTCAGGACAGCAGCTCCTCTTTCTGTCCTTCCATGGTTTTGTCTTTGCTTCTCTCCACGCCTGGTGCCTGTCAGGACCCCACAGAGAAGGCACCTCATCCCCCAAGACCTGCACAAGCTGCCTCTCTGCACACCCAGAGCCCCAGCCAGGTCAGATGCAGAGCACACGTGCACCCAACCAACACCTCACGAACAAGCCCTACCTGCAGACACGTATGAGACAGGTGCCACCTCTACTAGCAGGGAGGAACTTCTCAAAGCCCCTTTCCACCAGCATCTCCTCCCCTGGGCATCCTACAGTTCAGCCCTCCAACTCTTCCCACAGCCACGATGCTCAGAGAAAAGGCAAACCCTGGGAGCACGTGTCCCCTCGAGGGGACAGTCTCCCACACCTCGGACTCACATCAGGGAGACCTTTCTCCTTGGCTCCCAGGCCTTCAAGCCTCTGAAACACCGAGATCAACTCCCAGGATACAACAGCCTGTGTTTCACAGCAGCAATGCCACCTCTGGGGACGGCTGCAGCCCGTGTACTGGGCACTGCATGGGCCAGGAGCCCTCACAGACCCAGAAGCTACAAAGCACCGATATCTCAGCCTCCTTCCAAAGGGGCTTCAAAACATTCCTGCCCTGTCGGACACCAAGAACCACTCTTGGCTGGCGCCTTTGCCAAATCTCAAGTGGCAAAGGGAGCCAGGAATAGAAGAACATAATAAGTGCTTCCTAGAAGGACAAAGAGAGCCAAAACAAACCAACCCCACGCCCACAGCACACCCGAGTGACACCACCGGCTCCGTGCCCCGGTGGCCTCTGCCACGGGACGGAGACCGAGACCCGCGGGCACTGCCCGGCGGTGCCACCCCGGGGGCACAGGGCAGAGCGGGGGCACGCCAGCCTCAGCACGGCGGGACAGCACCGGCGGGGCCCGGGGCAGGCACCTTCACCAGGGGACGAGGCTTGCGGTGCCGCCCGGGACACGGCACCGCCGCGGCG
>VZRW01009960.1:51238-69691 GCA_013398125.1 Aegotheles bennettii | reverse complement strand
TGCGCCCCAGTACCGGCACCTCCAGACCGAACATCCCCGGTACCCAGCCCCTGTGCCCCAGTACCGGCACCTCCAGACCGAGCATCCCCGGTACCAGCCCCTGCGCCCCAGTACCGGCACCTCCAGACCGAGCATCCCCGGTACCAGCCCCTGCGCCCCAGTACCGGCACCTCCAGACCGGGCATCCCCGGTACCCGTCCCGGCGGCGGTGCCCTCACCGGGGCTCTCCGCCCGCAAACGGGCAAGGGCCCGGCCAGCCCCCACCGCACCGCAGGGCAGGGCCAGGCAGGCTGCTGGGCACCCATGGGCCACAGCCACACCGGCACCGGGGACGGACCCTGCCGAGCGTGCACCGGGTGGCAGGGGACGGGACGGGTGTCCCGCGGGAGGCCACGGAGGGGGAGCAGGCGGCCCCACCGACTCACCGAGAGGATGCGGTCGCCCCTCCGCAGCTCCCCGCTGAGGTCCGCAGGGCCCCCGGCCAGGATGAAGGACACGAAGATCCCCTCACCATCTTCCCCCCCGACGATGTTGAAGCCCAGGCCGGTGGAGCCTTTGTGCAGGATGATTTTCCGGGGCTCCCTGGAAGGACAGACACGGGACAGGGAGACATCAGGGTGAGGAACGGCAAAGCTGGTGATGGGGGTGGCCGTGAGCCACCCCGAGTGTGACCTGTCATGACTCAGCTCTCGGCACAGAGGACGCTGATAATCCAGGAGAGGTGTGGGCAGCTGCGTGAGTGACATGAGACAGAGCACGGATGGAGACAGTGTCCGCTGTGAAATCCCACATGGAAACACCACGCTGAGAGGCAGCAGCGGATGCCATGAGCCTGGACCTGGTGGATGGTGTGGCTGTGCCAGGAGAGGGGCACCAAGCCCCTCCACACCTGAGCAGCACAGCAAGCACACCTGCAAGCTCCTGAGCTCCCACGCCACAGCCCCTGCACAGCTCAACAGAAATCCTAATTTTTTTGATGATGACTTAATTCTTTGCAGCCCAAACAATAGGCAGGCAAAGGCAGAAAGACTGCCTGGCATCACAAAAATCCTGCATCAATTTTTGTCTGGGAAAAAAACCCCAACTAGTCTGATGGGAACAATGGCAGCTTCCAGCTGAAGCACTGGGTTAAAATAAGGAATAAATGACACCAGACAATTAGCACCGGCTGGCAGCGATTGTCAGCCAACACAACACTGGGGACCATCAGCACATCTGCTATGGTGATGGGCTGGATCCCGGGCACTCTGGCAGCTACCACAAAGACCAAGGACCTGTCAGGGAGCTCAGCAGCCTGATCAACCCCATGCCTGCTGCAGACAGGAGAGCTCTGGGATGCAGTAGGAGAGATGTTGGAGCCCCAGGCACAGCACTGGCCAAAGGCACCTGCAGTGGACCCTAAAATGCTGGCAGAGTTTTGCTATGGGGACCCTGGGCCACCAGGGTGGCTGGTCCAGCTGCCTCCCCCCAGCTGCTGGTGACAGTAAGGGGAAGAGCAGGGCTCAGGCAGTGTGAGTGGAGACCCAGGGGAATACAGTTTGGATGAGCAGCCAGTATGAAGCCCTGCAGCCTGGCAGCGTGTTCCCAGTCCATTCTTGCAAGAAAACTTCTTTTTCAGCCCTTTGGGCCAGGCTGGAGCATCACTGCTGTCACCTGGGCAGATGGGGGAGGGTTTGGGTGCTTTCATGGATGCAGGCAGCAGGATTTACCTTCAGGGACATGTGCCAGTACCCCAGGAAAAGTATACCACCATCCTTCCCCATGGGAGTGTCCTCACAGGCTGAATGTCACTTAGCTCCAGGCAACCACCTTCTAAGGAGCAGTAGGAGCAGGAAACAGACAGACAGAAGCACAGGACACCTTGCAAGAAGGTTTAGGTGGGCTCCTCCCCTGCCCAGACCCTGGGCACAGCCCAACCCTCCTGGCTCTCCCAGTCGCTCCTCTCCCCACACCTCCCACCAGGCACAGCAGCACCCTGGTCTGCTATCAGAGGTCACACTTGCTGCCTGGAAGGGGACAGAGATGACCAGATGTTGACAGTGAACACTGTGGTGTGGCAGGCTCTGCTGGCAGTGACAGCTGAGAGGCGTGAGAGGCAGGAATGTTTTGAATGCTCCACACCACGGCTGCCCCAGCTGTGGGGCCAGCAGCTTGCCCGACCCACACACAGGGTTCTTCATCAAAGTGCTGAAAGGACGAAGCCTTCACCCTGCCAGACCCTACGGACTTAACTCCTTCCTGCCCCTGAAGGCATGGACAGCACAGCCTGGACTGGGGGAAGCACCCAAGAGGGAGCAAATTCACAGCCTGGCTCCCTGTACCTGCATCTCCACACACACATCACTGCAGCCCCTTGCCTTCAGACGCAGAGGTTCAGCAGTTGTAACTCCAGTTACACGTTTCTGATGGGGCAGAGGCTGGATCTACCTTGTGATCCTCCAGAAAATACCTGCTTTATCCTTATGGTGTTTGGATGTGGTCAAGCTCTGAGCTAAGTGGGGCTCAGGACTTGGCAGCTGCAATGCACCATGACCAGGAAGAGACCGAGGAAACACCATGGAATGCCATTGGAGTCAAAAGAGCTCAACCCCAAGTCCTCAGGATGCCACCATGCTCAGGGATAATTGTGAGTGGTCAGGGAAGGCTGCAGCCATCAGTCCCTCTGCAGCAAAGCTATGGCCAGGGCTAGAGCTCTCCCAGGGGAAGAAAGAGTCTGCAAACCCTGCCTCCAACTAGCTGACGAACTTGCTCTGCCCCTTGGGTTCTGCTGCTGCCCAAGCAGAATGCAGGAACTACCACCCCAGCTCAGTCCAGTGGGAAGCATCCCCAGCATCCATGAGGACCAGTTTGGTGGAAGGTGAAGAAACATCACAGGAACCAAGGAGAGGAAATGAAGCTCCAGACAGGTACATCTCAGGTCTCAGTCACAACATGCACTCTCTGCTTCCATGCTCATCCAGGACATGGGAGGCAGGACATGGATCTTGCAGGCAGAACCCACGCTGGACATTGTAGCATTAACACTGGGACCTCAGCACAGAGCAACTGCAGGGATCCTGTGGGGCTGTGGTGGATCTGGGTTGCAGTGGTGGAACTCATCAGAAAACATATGCTCTGGTCCCTGGCCCTGGGTGCTGCAGAACACGAGGGTCACTGGAGCCATGTCCACATCTGCAGCAGCACTTGTGCCTGCAGGAGCTTCCTGGGAGACAGCTGCTTTTTCAGGGGAGTTGCTGCCTTTCCCCACACCAGCATTTGGACCACACTGGTGCCAGTGCACGATCTTGGTGATGCACGACCCAACAGACCCGCAGCGATGGAGCTGTCCTGGGCAGGTCGGTGCACATGAGGTCTTCAGTGCTGCCCTGGGATGGCCGAGGGAGGTGCCGAGCCCACCGCAGGCTGTGAATCTGGCAGGGAACAGGGGGCCGTGGCTGGGGACAGTGGCCGAGCGGTGCCAGCCTGTCTGCAGCAGGGCCCTCCACAAGGCAGCACCATCCTCTAGCGGCCACTGGCACGTGCTGCACCAGGGCCACTGCCAAGCCACCGCGGAGCCACCGCCAAGCCATCGCTGGGCAGTTTTTACTGGGCAGTGTCCAGCTCGGGCTGGGCTGCTCTCCCCATGCTCTGGTCTGTAAGTAAGGACATCGGCACGTGTAGGAAGGGACATCCTGGTGGGACCAGAGTCCCTGGCGAGAGGTGGATGGGTGCATTTTCCAAGCGCTGGGACTCGGTCCCTTCTGCAGAGCACTGGACTGGCACAAAGCACTGCTCCTGCGTGGGGCACCCCCAGAGCCCTGGCAGCACAGGAGCTGCTGCACTCGGTGAGGATGCAGTGCTGGCAGCAGGCTGTAGGACCAGCATGGCCTGGGACCAGGCAGAAGAGATGGGACATAGGTGGAGGCCAGTGGTGCGCAGGTCACAGTGCACAGAGGCACCTGGCTGTGGCTGAGCATCCAGAAATCCCTGTGATGAAGGTGAGTGCAGCCACTCTCTGGAAGGACAATGGACCTGATGCCAGATGGCAAGTCAGGGCCTCCTGCTCCAGCATCCGCCAGCACCCCCCAGAACGGGACAATCCCAGTCAAGGCTATGGCATCTTCTACTGCAAACATAACCCTGACACCAGCCTGCAACCTCACTCCGAGCCACAGAGCCAGCCCCAAGCATGGCTTGAGTGTCAGTCCTAAGAACGTAGCCTGAGCCCTACAGCCCTGAGGACACCAAATCCAGAGCAGGCTCTGCTCTGGCCCCAAGGCTGCTGCAAGCAGAGGGAAAGCTGTGAGCCCAAGCAAGCAGAGCAGGACCAGCCAGGTCTCACTCTCCTCCTCAGCATGAGGCTTTGGAGAAGTTTTACACCATGTTTAGGCTCAAAGCAACATCTCCTTTGTGCTTGTCTTTATTTCCTGGGTTCAGGAAACAAACCTGCTCGTGCAGCGTAAATGGTGCCAGTGGGGGAAAGGGGGCCACACCAGGGCTGTGTAGGAGGGTGTCAAGCCCAGGGCTGGCAGCTGGTGCAATGGCACCCACATGCAGGTGGTTTGGGATACCCAGCTTGGGCAGCATGGGAAGAGGAGCCCTACTGTACCCAGAGCTGTGATCCCTGCTGGTCCCTCACGCCCAGTACGGCCCCGCAGCCTGGGAGCCTGTGGCACTGCTGGCACTGGGTGGCACCATAAGGGCAGGGAACACATTGTATTCCAAAACAAGTAAGAGAATGAAGCTGAAATGCAGATGTGTAAGACTCAGAGGGAGGGGGGAAGGAGTGGGAGCAGGGAAGGGGGGGATGCAGTGAGCCAGGGAGTGACACAGCAGGGCTGGTCTCAGGGAGAGGTGACAACAGAGCTCACGATGGGGGCCCCAAGCTTTGCACCATGAACCCACAAATGGATAAGGTCAAGCAGCCAGGGAGCTGGGGAAAGGAGGGAGGAAGAGAAGGAAGGAGAAGGAACAGGAACTAGGGATGCTCATGCCCAGTACTCACCTGGTGAAGTCCTCATCCCCGATCATGTGCCGAGGGATGGGCGAGTACCGGGATGGAGTCACCTGGGGAGGGACTGGGTAGGCAGGCTTGTTCTCAATGCTGCCCAGGTAGCCCAGACTGGAATTATGGCTTATGTGGTTGTCAGCCAAGGCTGAGAAGGCTGCAGGGGAGGAGATGGGCATCAGGAGCAGAAATCCATTTGCAACGCGGACATGGAGACCAGCCCAGCGTTGCCTGCCGCCCCAGCACACTGTGCCCCCCCTGCCCTGCAGTGCCCGGGCTGCTGTGCCAGTGGCCAGCGGCGTACGTACTGCTGGCGTAGTCGGGGGGCGCGTACATGTCGTTGAGGTGGATGTTGCCAGGCTTGGCCACTTTCAGGTACACCATGTCGGAGGTGTTCTTCAGGGCGGCCACTGCCTCCTCGTGCCGCACGTCCTGCAGGTTCGTGTTGTTCACCTGCCAGAGGGAAGGGACTGCGTGACACAGCCGCAGGACAGGGGCTGATGAAGCCCTGTGGGAGTGGAGTGGCTTCCCGTGGGGCAAGTGCTGCAGTAGCTTCAGAGACAGGTCCCATCTTCATGGGTTTGACCCTCATGGCCGCAGCCGGTGCTGCACCTGCCCCTCCCACAGCCCCGTCCCAGTGGGGACCCCAGGGAAGGGGTGCAGGGCTGCTGGAAGGAGGGGTGCTGGGGTTCAGGATCAGCACTGCAGCATGGTGGAGCCTGCCAAGCTTCACCTTGTGTCCAGCTGTGGGCACAGGGCTTACCGCGAGCAGCCGGTCCCCGATCTGCAGGCGCCCGTCCTTCTGGGCAGCACCTCCCTCGATGATCTTGGTGATGTAGATGCTGTTGTCCCCGGGGATGTGCTGGTTCCCGATGCCTCCTGCGATGCTGAACCCCAGGCCTGAGGGGCAGTGAGATGGCAGGTGAGGGACAGATGGATGGACAGAGCCCCAAGCTTGCACCATGGCCCCTCTGCCTCACCAGGCACACCACCCTGCCCTAAACCCAGCTGCATGGGGACAGCCCAGCCACCACACACTGCACCATGGGGCTGCCCCACACTCCATGCCCCATAGCATTCCATGCTGCTGGGCCACCGTGTGGCATCCTGCACCATGGTGGTGCCACCTCACATCCCACATCCCCTGTGATGTTGCCTGTGATGTACCCTGTGGCATCCCACACCGAGGGGTCACCCCACACCATCCCATGGGGCAGCAGGGCACCCTGGTCCTGTGAGCAGAGTGAGTGGTTCACCTTTGGGGCCCTTCATCAGGTTGACCTCCATGATGGTCTCCGGTGGGGGCTGCCGGCGGCGCACCACGAGCCGCACCACGGGGCCGGCTTCCTTCAGGGCCTCCACGGCTTTGCTGTGCACCACCTCCGAGACGTCCACGTCGTTCACCCGCAGCACGCAGTCATTCACCCTGCGAGCACAGCGGGACCCTGAGCTCCCCTGGGGAACTGCCAGCCTGTGCCACCCTCCTGTGGACACCTCTGCCACCCTGCTCTGGCCACGCAAACCCTTGTGTGATGGAGAGCTGCTCAAGCTGGCCAGATCCTGCCCTGCCAGGGTCAGAGTGGGGTCCATTCTGAAGAGAAAGGCAGTGGGGCTGGTCCCCATGGTGTGACCCTGGGAGATAAGAGGAAAGGCTGGATCCTGCCCCGGGCTGCAGGGGGAAGGATGGGAACCGGAGCCTGGCACAGGGAGGGGAAGAGGGGTGGCTGGTGATGGGAGGCTGGTGGCTGGAGACCGCGGGCATCTCTGTACTGAGGGGACCCGACTGTGAGGAAGGGACCAGGGGGCACTGAGGACCCTGATGGTGGAGGGGGGGCAGGAGCTGCCTAGAGGGTTCCTGGGGAGATCATAGAATCATAGAATCATTATGGTTGGAAGGGACCTCCAGGGTCATCAAGTCCAACCTTCATCCCATCATATTCCTAACCATTAGACCTGGGTGACACCCTGCTGGAGCTGCATCCCTGGCCCCGTACACTCACCCCAGACGGCCGTCCATGGCTGCCGCTCCCCCGGGGATGATTTTGGTGATGAAGATCCCTGGGTCATCTGGAATGTGAGGGTTGTCAATTCCTCCCGCTATGCTGAAGCCGAGGCCGGAGTTACCCTGTGGAAAATCAGACACCGCGTCTTCCCCCCGTGGGCAACTGCTTGCTGCTGGCCCTCCCGACGCGGCTCCCTTACAGCATCCGTGGCACCCCGGGTGCCCAGCTCAGGAGGCAGAGGGATGTGGGGCCAGAGCAGAGGCCAGCACTCATCGGCCGAGGCACTCGGTGCAGCAGCACAGAGCACGGAACAGATGGAGTGGGAGAGTGGGAGCCGCCGAGGACCTCCCTCACCGCCGCGTCTCCGCGGAGAGACTGAGGCAGGCGGTGAGCTGGGGGAAGAGGGGGTGGTCCTTGGCGGAGAAAACCTCCCCTTGCTGGCTGCTCCCCAGGAGGAGACACTGATGCTGCAGCCCACATGGAGCAGTGGGGCTTGTGCCAGTCAGCAGCACCCCACCCCTACACCCTGGGCTACAGCTCCAGCCCAGAGCCAGCCCTGGGACCAGCTGTGCTGATGCCCCAATTCGCGGGACACAATTTGTGGAGGGGCTGTCAGCACGGAGCTGGGTCTCCAGTTCTGCCTCCTCTTCCTCTCAGCCATGCTTGGGCTATCAATTGAGCTGAAATCTGCTTGTGGGGAATGCAGGGGCTGTGCGGTATCTCCAGCCCCATCCCAGCAGTATCCTAGGATGAGCAGCCATGGCCCTGTGCCCTCTCCGGCTTCCTGGATCCCCATTAGTGACACTCACAGGCACTGCTTCCAGCTCCGTATTTGATGCGACTGGACAATTCCTGCTTTTTGTGCTCCGCCTCGAATATCAGCTGGCTCCTCACCTTGTTTTCTCATGTGGAAGAGCTGACATTTAGTCACATCCTATCATACCCACCCCCCTCATACACAACTGGGCTCAGGCCAAGCACTTTCCTGGCTGCCCATAGCCCCAGTGCTCAGTGTCAGGCCATGGGGAGCTCTGCCTTCCCGGGGCACCTGTGGTCAGGAAGGGGCTCAGGCTCTTCAGGATCACCCAGCACCAGCAGCCAGATGGGGCTTGGCACTTCTCCCCAGCAATTTGGGTTCAGCATCAGCTCTTGCAGTGACGCAGAAGTCTCTGCTGTGACTTTATGCTACTCATGACATAGCACGTGGCATCTCCAGGAGCCACCAACGTCTCTCACTACGCAACGCTCCCGGATCCTCTCCTGCTGGCTGGGATTGGGCTGGCACGTGACAATAAGGCACTCAACAGTGAAAGGTCTGAGGTCGCCCTGCTTCACAGAATGTCAGGGGTTGGAAAGGACCTTGAAAGATCATCCAGGCAATTCCCCTGCCAGAGCAGGACAACAGGTCATACGGGAATGCATCCAGTCGGGGTTTGAATGTCTCCAGAGAAGGAGACTCCAAGAGGACTCCTTCCTCTAAGCTGGATTCTGGTCACCCCGTGCCCAGCTCAGAAAAGCTGCTTACTGTCACCAGAGACCCAGCCTGGCTCTGGCAAGACAGGTGAGACTGTGCAAAATGGTCTCCAGCCATTTGTTGTGCTTGTTTATGGAAGGTTGTGCTCCGATGCCAGCTACAAAACCTGGAGATGATCCGGGAGGTATTCAGTTTTATTTTGATAAACCTTGAAATGGAGTTCAAGGAATTTCTTAGCTGGCATCGAGGCTGATGTAGACGTGGAGGTGGCTCCTGCTGTGGACACATGTATGGTGGACAAACCCAAACCCACATCCCTCTGCAGATGGTTTTTCCTCAGTTATTGTCCCCAGAATGCTGCTGCATTTGCCCTTGCCTTACAACACAGACAAGTGACAGAGCAGCAATTCTGGGGTACACTGAGGTCATCTCTGGGAGCCTAACACCCCAGCAAGGGGACAGCCTCACTCACAGGCACCAGGGTGTTTCTCCTGCAGTGAGATTGGGCTGTTGGATCCCAGTGGGGATCAGGTGAAGGACCTGGGTACAGTCCATGCTGGCCCCGGCTGCTAAGAACTGAAATTCCCTCATGATTTCTCCCTGCTGGAGAGGGAATCACTGCCTGAGGCTTTGAAATGGGGGCAGCAATGAGTGCTGCCTCTCTGTGTGACCCTGCCAGCTCCCCTCCTGCTCCTGCTGCGGGCTGAGGACAGAGGCTGCTCTGAAGAATCCCTGAAAACAAGGCTTTTGCCTCTAAATCGGGCCGGGAGCAAGAAGCGCTCAGCCCAAAAAGGGAGCATCCCCTGGGCTGGTTTCATCAGGCACGCCGGGGAAGTGGTGGGTGAGGCGGCAGCCCCAGATAACCTTCCATCCACCCACCTCCATGATGCAGAGCCAAAGGGAGGAGGGAGATGACTAAAGGCAGAGAGGAACAGAATAATGAGGGATGCATCTTCCCCTGTGACGCCGGCTACGTGGTGAGGCTGAGCCACCTGGCGTGGCAGCAAGGAGGAGGCAAGGTGTGCCATGGAACACTGTGGGCAGCCTCCCACCCCAGCCACCCACACCTGGCAGGGCTGTGCCCACCTCTTGAAGAAAACCTTGGGCCAGCTCTCCCAGCTCCCTATCCCTGATGGTCCCCGGGTGCCAGGGGAAAGCCCTCCCTGCACTGTGCAGTTCCGGCTCGCCCCTGGATAAGACCCATCCCAGGGTGAAGCCAATTTTAGCCACAGCTGGTGTGGTGCACGCCATCAGCTCTGCATTGCCCACAGACAAGAAAAGGCTCAAGCACAAACTCCCCCTATCGTGGTCTGGTTTACTAGAAAACTCATCCTTGCTGCTTAGCACCCCCGGGCTGTGCCCCCTGGAGCGATGGGGTGAGTTCAGTGGCAGGAGGCAGCAGTCCCCATGGCCAGCTGTGAGGTGTGCCCGCCCATGTGCCTGCATGAGCAGCACTCCCTGCACCTCAATTTTCCAGCAAAGGTGGTGACAAAGAGCCTCCTCCCCCAGCTCTGCGCTGGTGGGGTTGTGGGGGCGAGGGTGTGAATGAGGGAGGTGAGGGAGAAGCCCTTCTCCCTCCCTTCTGGAGGGGTTTGCGGGGGTGAAAGCAGCAAGCCCACCTCTCCCTGTGCTGCAGAGGTCGTGCTTCCCTGTTTGGCAAGTGTGACACCCCCAAAAGCCTCCAGAGACAGCAGGGAGCAGAGGCAGACCTCCCCCCATCAGCTGGCAAGGACGTGGGGGGTGCTGGCTGCACTGGTGGAAGGGAGAGTGGGAAGAGGCAGCAAAGGCTGCCGGTGGGTGAGTAAAGAGCACTTACCCTTTCCAAGATGATCTCCTCGTATTTGAACATCCCATCACTGCCATTCACCTGGAGAGAGGGAGACAGTGTGTTATGGCTCTGCAGTGGTCCTGGGGGAACTTGCTTTTCCCCTCTGATCCCCAGTATTGAGAAACCAACCTAAAAGCCATGCTATCACTGCTGAAAAAACCTTAAATGCGATAACTTGAGCCTGCCCTGGAATTAAACCACGTGCTGCTTTTCTTTCTGGGCATGAGCCAAAGCCCACTGACTTTAATGCACTTCAGTGCAAAGCCTTTATTCTCCCAGCTCATTTCTCCAGCCATGAAAAGAAACACAACCGAAAGCACAAAAAGAAATAATGCCTTTGTTACACAGCATGTAATTAACCTTGGGAATTCACTGCTGCAGGAAGGAAAGAAAGGAGGCTGGTCCATTTAAAGGAGAAAAAAAAAAGTCTGTACATAATAAACACCTTTAGCAGCCTATATCTTTTAAATCTTTTAGTAGCATGACTGTGTTAATGAGAAATTCGGAATAATTTATTCTACTGAATTAGTTGCGTGCAAAAGTAATGAGGTGTGAGTGTGGGACACAGTAAGAGGGGAAAATATTGTGATGCCCTTCTATAAGAAAAATGGTGTAGCCTGTCTCAGTGCTGTACACCATACTGATCCCACGCTTAGCAATCTCCCATAGTCAGAGTGTCAAAGCAGGGCTCTGGGAAATGTAAAGGCTTGAAACAAAAGGGATACAAATGTAGGCTCTAAAATAAGAAATGGTAAAGGTACAGGTCAAAAACTTTCATTATTCCCATAAGCAACAATGCACAGAAAAATAAGGTAGCAGTTTCACTCCAGGTCAACAGATCAGGCCATAAACAGCTGCCGAGGTCTAAAATTCAGCAAGATTTGTAAAGCAGTTGGCTACTGGAACATCCAGAGCTGTTACACTCGACAGCAACAGTTTTAGAGAAGGCTGAACTCAACCTCCCAATTCGAGTCGCTCTGGGACACCAGAGAGACAGGCTGAAGGCAGGTCTGCATGGGGACAGGCTGAAGGCAGGTCTGCATGCTGTGGCAGAGGCAGCGGGACCCGGGGCTCAGCAGGCAAACGCCTCTCCCATCATGCAGCCCTCCTGCTTGCCCAGCTCCCTGCTACCCACCCCCATGGAGGAACAGCCCAGCCATCCTCCAAACCCCACAGTGCTGGGTTCATTAGACGGAGGGGACAGCCAACATAATTTATCCTAAAGCCATCGCCTGGCACCACCTAAGGAAACCCAGCGAGGCAGCTGTGAGGCCCTACTTATAGGTAGGAAGAGGAAACACCAGTTTTTCTAGGTAGGGATTCTCAGGTGCCCAGGTGGAAGAGCAGTTCTGCATGCCAGGATCTGGGATAGGGCTGTGCCACCTGTGACACACATCCCCTCATCCCCTGCCTGGGTCAGCCCTGGTGAGGCCAGGGCAATCCCACACCCTGCTGTGAGATCTGCACTTCAAGGATGAGGCTGGGAGAGTAGGAGCAGAGAGATTGGATGGGGGCTCCAGGGAACACAGGCTGAGAGGGCTGCCCCTCCTTGGATGTGCTCTGTGCCTGATGCCCCTCAGACACAGGAAGATTTCAGGGCACAGTTCAGGGTCAGATGCTCCAATATTAGGATGCTCTGATCCTCCCAGCACATTGGAGAAGGCTTTGGTCAGCTTTTGAACAGGATCCCTCTGCAGAAAAGCACTGGTAGTTATGGGATTAACCCACAGCAGGACCCCTGGCAGCTCTGTAGGGATAGGGACGTGTGGCCAGTGCCACCTCCTTCCACAGTGCCACCCTGGGCCGTGCTCCCACAGGCAGGGGGGCATCGCTTCCCTCACCATAGGCTCCTTTTCTGCCATGTGTTGCCTTTCCCTCCTCACATCCTACTGTACTGACTAATCCCGAGCGGAGCCGGCTCGCTGGCCCTCCGAGCCTCCCTCGCTGCAGCCTCCGGGCTCCTCTCCTCTCCGCAGTTGGGAGCCTGGTGCGTGGGGCGCCGTGTCGCTTCTCCCCAGCTTTCCAGCAACTCAGATTTCTTGGCACCCTTTGCTACTACACACATTGTCCTCTCTGCTTTGGCATTCACCGCAGTTGCCACACAGCCAGCCATATGCACACCCACGGCCGCAGAGGAACAGCACATACATACCTCCAGGATGGGGATGTGCAGCAAACTGTGACAATCTGTGAGCCGCAGGGAGAGCCAGCAGCGTGCAAACCCCACCAGTGAGCGGCTGCTGCTGCTCTGGGCATAGAGGCACCGTGGTGCCTGGGGTATCCTCACCGTGCAGGCGAGCCTGGGGTATCCTCACCCCCAAACCCTGGCACTGTCGATGCTCAGGGCTGTTTTGCATCACTCCCTGAAAGTGAACGGTGTCGGTGCTCACCCGGCACAGCTCTGCTGGGCGCAGCCTGCTCTGGCTGGGCACACTGGGGTCAGCCAAGCCCGACCGTGAAGTTTTAGCTCTGATTACGTTTCCAAGATCCGTGCAACAGAATGCCAGTTAATTGCATAAGGAAGCCAAATGGAGAACTTAATATATACCACGTAACCAAGGGAACGAGCCAACAAAGTAAAATGTTCCAGCGTTGGGAAATTGAATACCAGTCACTTGCTGACGGCAAAGCCTCCCCACAGCACCCACCGGAGCTGCGGAGCACCCACCGGAGCTGCTGTGACTGGGCTCTGCCACAGGCTGTTCCCTCTCTCCTTTGCTGATGCCCTGTGCTCCTCAGGTCCTGTTTGGGGCAGTCTCAGTGCTACAGGCTAGGTGGGGAGATCCATCGCCCCCAGGCAGGGAGAGCACACTCCACCCTGCTCCCATCTCCCCAGGTAAGGCTTGTGAAGCTGCCAGGGGTGTCAGAGGCTGATTAGTTGTTCCCAGCATATCCCGATCCTAAGCACCACCTGATTTCTCATGGAAAAGAGTAAGGGTATGTTTTTCCAAGCCCTTCCCACGCAGCAAGCCCACCTGAAGGCTCCAGAAGAGGCCCTCTTTGCTGGCCTTCGCTTCCCTTTCCTGTTTTGAGCAGCAGGGAAATAGTTAGTGATGATGACATTTAAATCATCAACAGAAGGCTGCAGAGTTAACACTCATTCGATAAACAGAAGAGCACACACCTTCCAGAGCTACTGCAAGCTGTCTGCAGGCTCCGCCAGCCAACACTGCACCACCGCACGTGGAATGCACTCTGAAATTTGCTAGAGAGTCAGGATTTGGGTTGGTTTGGGGTTTTTTTTTTTAAACAAAAAAAGTAGGCCAAATTTAGAAGACTAAGATGGGGTTCCTCAAACTCAACCCAAATAGCCCACCAGGCTGCAGGAAGGATAACGCTGCCCACAGAGCAGGATCTAGTCCATATCTAGGACGTGATGGGGACAGGCACCAGGACCTCATGGTGGAGCAGTCATATAGTGATATAATGAAGACTGTCTGAAGGCTGAAGGATAGGTGCCAATCGTATCTGGGAGTGTAGGGCACCTGGCAATGCCCCAGACCTGCCCCAGCGAGGGGAAAGGAGAGCAGCCCCGTGTCGGGGCAGCAGGTATGATGGGCACCTCCCCACCAGGGTGGGCAGCAGCAGTGAAGCAGCAGCTCTCCTGGTGAAGGAGAGCTCTCCCTGCCTGCACATGGCAGGGACCCAGAGGAATCAGGTCAAGAGCTTCACCTCCCTGCTGCAGCATTGAGATCTACTGTCTCGCTCCCAGCTAACCCCTGGCCTCAGCCCCTCGCGTGCATTGCCCATGGTGTTGGCCTTGTGCTCAGAGTAGATAAATGCTGTATTTCTGGTCAGTCTTTTGTCAGAGGCCACAGGGGTGAGCCTGCTGAGCTTGGGCAGAGGGGAGAGGTTTGAAGCCTGACAGCCCCATCCCACAGCAGGGAGGGCTCTGCAGTCACGTTGTCTGCGGGACCTGGGAGTGGGATGTGCCACTCCAGCACTTGGGACCAAAGCATGAGGATGGCAGTTTAGTTTTAACTTTTTCTGTTTGTTCAGTTTTTTTCAGGCTTACAAGCAAGTTTTGCCTTGCTCAAAAGCACTGGACCATGGTAGCCATCTCTGCTGACCCCTACCCTGCAGCAACCGTGCCTGAGGGCCCTGGCAGCAGAGTCAGTGCTGCACAAGGAGGTTGCCTCTGTGCTCACCAGTGGCAGAGTTCGGGGTTCCTGTGGTACTTGCTGGCCTGGATCAGGCCTGGGAAGCACTTGGCTTCCTCAGACCTGGCTTTTAGATAAGGAGGAGGTGGTGGCACCTCACTGCTGGGCAGTGGGGCACCACGGAGGGCTCCAAGGACCCAGGCTATGAAACTCCTCAAGGGCTTTGGAGTGACCTTCCCCACTCACTTTGAGACTGCCTGGAAGCAGTTGTCATGCACCCTGGGCAGCAAGAAATTGTTTCACCTTCAGAGAGGCAGTTCTGAAACACAGAGACTGTCTGCCATGGGAACTGGGCTTCTGATGCTCTGTCTCCCCACTATGGATCTGCTGGGCAAAACACACCACAGGGTGAAACTCTGAGCAATGACCTGGAGCTCACACAGGTGATCCTCCCCGGCACCTGTCCTTACCCTTCAAGGGATGCTTTTAATACAGCAGGAAATTTTTATAAGGCTGCTGGGCTCCACACAAGCTGTAGGCAGCAGAACTCAGCCCTGGCCCCAGTGGTGAGTGGGACCTGGTGCTGCAGCTCGTACCTTCTGGTGCCACGTGCTCCTGGGGATGGAGGGAGGTAGGCAGAGATTGAAATGCAAGGCAGACTTCTTGATAAACAGCCGGGGCCAAATTCAGCCCAGAAGCTCGTCCAATGCAATCAATGGAGCTAGAACAGGAAGGAACTAGACTACATCCATCTGTTTATCATTAAGGAAAGTAATGAATAGTTAAGTAATTAAAGACTGGAAGATGTGATTTTAACTCTTCCGAATACATACTGTACCAAGAGGCTTCAGCTTTTGGGTTTGCAAATAAACATGCTTCCAGCTTTGCTGTTTTGGTGTGCTCTTCTGCAGCAAGCCCCTGGTGTGGCTCCTTTGTTGACCTGGGAAGCTTCCGAATGGGAAATTTTGGGGTGTGTTTTCCCTGGAGCCTGAGGAGCTCAGCACCCCGGAGAAGGAAAAGATGGAGCAGGGCTTGTTTCTGTGCTGGTATGACATGAAGTAGAAGGTAAGAGATTTCCAGGCTGGAGGTTGAGAGGAATCTGTGAGAGTGCCAGAGCACTGGAACAGGCTGCCCAGAGAGGTTGTGGAGTCTCCTTGGCTGGAGACATTCAAACCCCGCCTGGATGCGTTCCTGTGTGATGTACTGTAGGTGAACCTGCTCTGGCAGGGGGGTTGGACTAGATGATCCTTCGAGGTCCCTTCCAACCCTAGAATTCTGTGATTCTGTGAAAGTGAGGTGTCTCCCCTGCCCTGGGCATGGGCTCCTCTGGGCACCCCACAGGTGGCACACGCATGGGGATGGGGATGGTGATACCTGCTCTGTCCAGCAGATGACAGCCACAACCTGCCCCTTTCTTTTGACCCCTGGGCAGTTCTCCCTCAGCAGGTGCTGCTGGGATTGGATGGATGTGTAGGTGACTGGCATCCCCAGGGTGATGCTGGTGCCTGCCAGGGGTGCAGAGCAGCCCCTGAAACCTGGCCAAACCCACCCAGGGGCTGCAGGAAGGGAGGTCCCATCCAGCACGGCAAAAAGGAGCTGTGGCCAAGGGGCAGATAGGGGTATGAAGCTAACAAGGTGGAGAGGGAAGGGGGCAGGAGGGATATGGAGTTAATGAGACAGAGCGGGAGGAGGCAGCCAGGAGGGCAGGAAAACAGAATGTGCTGCGGTGGGAGGAGGCAGGTGCACAGGGGGGGTCCCTGCTGCTGGCTGCTGCAGGACTTGGGAGCCTGCCTGGGGTGACCGAGCATGTCCTTGGCCCTCGGGCTCACCTCTCATTGCCCTTGGGCACACAGGCAAGGAGGGACAGGCACAGCTGGAGCCTGGCATAGGATGTGGCCCTGGTGGCTGCAATGGCAAGCAAGCAATGTCCCCCAAGGGAGGGAGGGTGAGTAACAAAATGGACATGAAAGCAGATACCTCCCTGCCCTGCCCACAGCACACTGCTCAGCTGCCCCATTCCAACCTTGTGGTGTTTCCTTCCCCTACAGGAGACATTGCCCTTTTTCCAGTTCCATGTAGAATGGCACAGGTTAGCACAGAGAACAGGCTGCAAAATGGCACTGCCTGCAGCCAAGGTGCCCTGCAGTCTCCAACCTCACAAACACCCCATCATGCCTTACGTTTGGAGAAGGAAACCTCTGGGGACAGCAACTCTCATCTGTCACATTCATACAAGGCTGCTGGATCCAGGACCACCATGCTGAGAGAGGCACCATCACCTTGCTCTCCAGTGCCAAGTGGCTTCTGTTCATCACCCGAGGCATAATTAAACCATACAGCCAGGGCTGCAGAGGTCTCAGCTGGGATTCCCTTTTTGTTTTGTAGCCCTCCCTAGACCAGTCCAGCATAGCTCTGATGTGCACTGACCCCACTGCAGGCTGTAGGCTGAGATCTGCAGTTCTTTACAAGGAAGGTTCTTCTGCAGCCTTCCAACACAACTCTGAAGACAAACCAACCCCAGCTCTGAGTTCTGGTGCCAGTTCATTAATGTGGAAGGCAGCTGAAGTTTGCTGCATCAAAAGAAAACCAGATGCAAAGCACCTAGCCCTAGCAAGTTGAGCTCTCCTTGGGAAAAAAATGGGGAGCACCCCATGAGTATGGAGCCAGTGATGCAGAAATCCATGCTGGCCACCCTGCCCTCTCCATCCCCCCGGCAGGAACGATTTCCAAGTGTTCTGTGAGGGATGCAGCAGCACGCAAACCCTCTCTGAACGAACCAAGGAGGATTATCTTTATACTACGCCAAGAGTGCCAAATACACTGTGGCTGCAAACTCTGTCTCCAAGCACTGCTCAGCTGCTGGCAGCCTTCACTGGAGGAGCAGGGTCCTGCTGCCCTGAAGACCAACAGGCGTGATGCCAGCGAGTGCACAGAGTCCTGCCTCCCTCCCGTGGAGCCAGGGCTGCTGAAGGGGGCTGAGACAGTGCAGAAAGGTAATGGGTGTCCCAGCAGAGCCTCACAGCCACCCTGCATGGGAGGCTGAGGAAATGGCTGTGTGGGTAACCATGAACACAGCCAGTCCAGCTCCCTCTGCTCCTCTGGTGCCTGCCTAAGCCCATAGTGTGCTCCTATAAGTGCTTCCTGCCTTGTACCCTCCCTGTGCTGGTGGTCCCCAGCATCACTTGATGCCAGCCTTGGCTCTGCTCAGCGTCACCCAGCCCCAGCGAGATTTGGGGGTGGGATGTGCTGTGAGGATGAGGCGCAGGTACCAGACCCCTCTGTCACCTCGCTGGGGCCTCCTTGAGATGGAGGAGCCTTTCCTGCACCTATAAGCAGGGAAATGTTCAAAGGAAGTAAAACAAAACCAGGAGACTTACAGAGAGCCCTTGTTCCAGTGAGTCTGTGTTCACAATAATGGGAGCAGGGTTGGCCTGTGAGGAGACAAAAGCGGGATGTCACTGAGCTGAGCAATGAACCCAGTCCTTTGCAGTGTACTGCCTTTCCCCTGGCCGTGCCACCACGGGCAGAAGAAAGCAATTCAGGAAGGGCTCTGCTCTTGTCCCTCCTCCAGGTGCCCAACAGCCCTGGGGCAGGAGCAGGGCCACACCATGGCTCTGGGCATTGGTCCCTTCCTCAGGCCTGATGTGTCCCCAACACCCCATGGCCTTTGCAGCTGGGAAGTCTGGAAACTCTCCCAGCCTTGGGCCAGAATCCCATCAGTCCCAAAATTTACTTGAAATCCACATTACTGAGGGGATTAGGAAATAGGAGGTGTAGGGAACGAAGTCCTTCTGAGGGAGGACTTGCCAGCAAACCAGCTCTGAGGACTTCATACACTTCCCGCAACTGCTGTTGCCCCTCCTAAGCACGGGGCCACCATGCCCTGGGAGAGGTGGCAGCGTTTGGTCCCTCACCCTCGTTACCCCTGGGGCAAACCCTCTGCTCGATGGACTCGGTTCACGCACCGTGCACCCCTCCGCTCTCGCAGGGCTCTCCGTGAACCGGGTCCCCTCCTCCTGGGCTGCCCTCACGGCAGGGACACCCGAGGGGCAGCGCAGGAG
>VZRW01009960.1:39020-51225 GCA_013398125.1 Aegotheles bennettii | reverse complement strand
CCGAGCGAGCCGCGGGGTCGCGCCGCGCCGGAGCTGTCCAGCGCCGCAACCTCCTGAAGGCGCCGCGCCCCGCGGCTCCCGCAGCGCAGCCCCTTCCCCCGGGAACAGCCCCTTCCCCCCGGGAAGCAGCCGAGGAGGCACCTTCCTCCGAGCATGAGGGAGAAGGGCAACAAATGAGGAATTTAGGATTAATTACAAGGCCAACATTCCTCCCTGGTGTGCAAAATCTGGAAGGTCAGGGGTGAGCTGGGATTCACATCATCATTCCAAGGCTCGTGTGGAGATAGACAGTCAGAGTGAGATGGGGAAATACTAAGAGACATGAGCTACAACGAGAGGTGAATGCTCAGCCATAGGTCATCAGAAACATCAGAGTCAGAGTCAGGAGCAAGCAAGTAGAGGTGTGGGCTGGTGCAGCAGTTAACAGGAACCACTGTCTGTACAGTAACCTCAGTTGTTGGATTCACAGCCCAATAGCCCCTGTGAGTCTAATGTTTTTACAGAAGCTGGCTACCTCTGCATTGCCCTCCTCTGGGTTTATAAACTGCTGACAGAGACTGACCTCCTCACATAACCCAGCATGGCACTCCCCACCATCTCCTGTTTTAGTTGATTGTATTTCTGGACTTCTCACTCTCCTAATTTCATAGGTGGGACACTTAGTGGTCAACTGGATTGTGGTTTAAATCTTGCCCTGAAAGGTTCCGCTCTCATATGGATGGAGCAGGAGGTAGTTAATTTGATTTATTCAGATGCTTTCTGATCTTTCCTGCAGCTGTAACTATTGGTTACAAAACCATAGTTTTTATGGCAATTAATTCTTTAGCTCAGGCAAATATGACCACGTCCAAGCACTCCTGCCAAACTCCTCCCACACACATATAAGAACTGCAATTTTCAGGTCCAGTGTCTCGGGATCTCCATGGCCCAGAAGCAATGTTAAACTGGGAATATCCCCTCTCTGGCAGTACACAGTCCTTGTATTTAATCCAGATAATTTGTGAGATAGCATATATTAAACCTGGCACTGGCTTTTATTAGTCCCCAGTGCAATTCTAGGAAGGGATTCCACATTTCAAGGCAAAAAAAGAAGCACTTCTACTGCCAGCAATTAACAAACGATGGATGTTTGAACCTTGATGTGCCAGAGGCCAGCTCTTAGTAGATGAGTTTCCAGGAAGGATGGAGAAGAGGCAGCCTAAGTGAATGTAGCCCGTCATATGCCCCATGATTTATGACATGAATTCAACTCCACAAACGATGCTTTGGATCCCTCCCAGGGAGAAATGCTCTGTATGATAATGTTATAGAGGCTTTTGCAGGTCCAGCCCTAGTCCTCCACTGAGCCCCACTGCAGTCTCTTTGTTGAATTACTAATAGCCCACAAATCACACATCACATTGCCTTGCTCACACAGTGGTGAGCCCTAAGGACATATTTTGTCTAGCCTGCTCACTGCGCACTGAGCATCCTTCGCAGCCATTCCACACTAGTGATTTTTACATCTCAAAATACTGCTAGGAGCACAATTTCCCACTCAGGCTCCAGATGGGACTCAGGAGATGCTGAATGCGAGTGGCTGCTTAAAACAAAGTCACACATGGTCAGGAGAAATTCAGACTAGGAAATCCCTGCTTGCCTCCTGTGGCCAGCTATTCTATTTAGCTACCACAAGAAAGGTGTTTGGACATTAGCTTTGCCTTCCACTTGCAAATATTCCAACATTTGCGCCTTGCCTGTTCTACTGCAGAGTCAGACAAGACCTAAGACTCAGAAATAAACAGAAGGCCTGAAAATGAAAAGCCTCTGTCTCCCTCTGTCAGGCAAGCACATGTACCGAGCCCTCTGCTAGCCACGGGAGGAGAGAGAATGTCATCATTTTTTTGTTGGGCAGCAGGAGTATGCTGGTGAATTAACCATGCCCTCAATTCTATAGGGAACGGTAAGTAATTCATGCCCTAAGGAGCAGGGGGTTGCTGCATGCAAGAAGAGGGAAACAGGGCTGTGCATTCAGGTCACATTCAATGGGGGCTGTCAGATCTCTTCCATCTAAACTGCTTCACCACACTATTATTATTTACCAAGTCCTGTTTGTGCCTGGGAGGGTCACAAATAGAAAGAGAAGAGGTCTGAGCCCTACGGTGCTCACCCCATGGCAGCAGGACCACCAAAGCTCACTGGAGCTGGAGGTGCCCCAAACTCTCCATCAGGCAGAGCCACAGGGGGCTGCTCAGATCCTTCAGCTCGGGGGCTGGAGGCTGCAGGGAAGGTGGGACTGAAGGAAGACCTTGGGGAGTGAGGGGGTCACTGCACAGATGCAGAGAGATTGATCTAGGCACAAAGCCAGCAAGGCAGAGGACAGCTGTTGGGAAAATCTGGGCAGCAACAGGAGTCAAAGTGAACAGCAGTAAAAGGGGGATGAGGTTTGAAGGTCAAGATTCAAGAGCTCTTTGGTCTCATGGGGGCTGAGAGAAGCAAACCCTTACATTCACCTGTGTGGAGGCACCAACACTTGAGCACTACACGACAGTCCTGGTGGCAGCCACAGCCCAGGTGCTAACAGAGGGAGCAGCAACCTGCCCTGTGCAGCCACCAACAAGGGACTGGCTCCCTGCAGAGGCCCTGGGGGAGCCCAGAGCTCAAGTAGGGGCAGCTGCCACCCTGGCTAAAGCCAGGAGGAGACTGTGGGTCTGCATGCAGGGCAGGAGGGATGCCTCCTCCCCAAGAGCCCGCAGCCTCCCCTGTGCTGGAGCCATTCCACCATAGCATGTGCAGGGAGCAGTAGGACAGCTGGCAGTGCTTAAACACACCTCAGGGGATGGATGCAGCCTCTCAGAAACACCTTTAGATATCACCTCTGTGCAGTCATCTGAGAGCGACCACTGCTGTTTGGGCTGTATTTCCAATGAGTGACCGGCCTCAGCAGCCCAGGGGCACCAACAGAGTCACCTGGGGGCAGCTGAGCCCCAGATGTCTGTAAGTATCACCCTTCACCTCCATTTCTATTGCTGTCATCTGCTGGGGCAAAACATGATGATTTTCCAAAACTTCCAACCAAAAGAAGCAATTAAATACAAATAGAGGAGGTTTGTTAGCTTGCTTCTGAGGGCCGAGCCTTGCCCTGCAGCATTTCCCCAGGGACTGCTCTCAGGGCTGGCACATGGGAGCTGAGCACAAATATCAAGCCTAACATACAGAGCTGGTCTCCACAGTAGGTCTGTGTGCCCCACGTGTCACTCACTGAGGGATGCACAGGGTGACTATTTGTGAGAATCAAAGTACTAACTTAACTCCTTTATTTCTGCAACTTTTCTGCATTGGATCAGAGTGAAAAGTCAATCTGCCTCTTAATATCCTCTGCTTCATACCATCTGAGATATAATAGTAACACTCAAAAGGAAATGACTCTGGAGATAAATGAAATTCAGCCTCTACATCCTTTTGAGAGCTCTCAGGGGAAGATGCCAAGCAGGGAGATGCCCAACAGAAGCATCAAAACAGGGTGGACACACTGGGCTGCTTGCAGCCTGGCTTCACCAGCTTTGATTTATCTTTTTTAAAGGGTGTTAAAGCATGAGAAAGCTGTGCCTTTACAGCTATGAAAGCAGCTGCTCTGTGGCAGGAGCTCACCGTGCCGGGTGCTAGCTGTGAACATGCAGGTACTGGCTGGGAGACACTGAGGAGTGGGGCGATGCTACCATGGCAGTGAGGTTGGTTGTGGGATGCCTGGGCACCAACAGGCTCCTGCTGATGGGGGGGTGAGTTCACACCGAGCTGGTGAATTCATTTCACAGGAGTGAGCCCAGGTCCTGCTGGTGCAGCACACAGAGCCAGCCTGCACTCACCACCACTCACCCTGACAAGCCCAGTGCTTTGATAAGCTCACTCGATGATGAGCTCCCCTGCTTCATGTCAGACCTCCCTGCCAGATGCTGGGTTTCCCAACACTGGGACTGCCTCCTGCCCCAACCCAGAGCCCAACACGTAGCTGCCAAAAACATCACCTCCCAAAGTACCCGAAATGACACAGCTGCTCCACAGCAACCAGTGGGCATTTCTGAGATGGAGGCAGGACAGAAACCCACTTCTGGGGCTCCCCATGCCTGAGGCAAGGGAGAGGAGGAGTCCTGGCTCTGTCCTGCTGGAGGGCAGGTGTGTGCTGGCACCATACCTCCAGGCTGCTCCAAGCCCTGCCCTGTGATGCCTGCATGCCCACAAGGCCCCGTTGGCTTTCACCTGGCTGTGCCCAGGGAAGCCACCTCACAGACCTCCTGCTAAGAAATGATGCTCAGCACATCTTTTCCTGGAACAAAGCCTGGCTCCCACCTAGCCCACAAGATGTAGGGCTTTTCCTACACCTCAATACCAAGTCCATGTTTACACCTTCCTATCCCTTCCCTTCTCAATGGGAGAGACCCCACACAGCTGGCAGAGGCTGGTACTCTTCTCACAAATCCCTGTGCTCACCTCTTTTTGCGTTCACGGGCTCTTTACATGGTGGCCAGAGCCAAGGGTACTTCGGAGGGTCAGAGGGGTGCAGAGCCCTGAGAGAAAGCTGCATCCTTTGGGGATCCCACGGGCTGGGATGGGGAAAGGGAGCAAAAGAAAATGGAAAGCTTGAAGAATTTCATGACCAGAGATGAGTGTCCCTTCCCTTTAACTGGGCTGGACAAAACAACTCACTGTAAGAGCAACCTGTTGGCTGACACTGTCTGGGCAGGTGGAGTCCCACCCCACCCGACAGTGTGCCTGCATGACAGGGGAGCACCAAGCTGAGCCTGACCCCTCACTCTTCTCTGGCACAGCTCAAAATGTGGCATAAACAACACAGCAAATTATGCTGGGGGCTGACTATGGAGCACATCCTCCCCGTGCTGGTCCCCGCTAGCTGCTGCCTGTGCCAGCTGCCTCCAGGAGACAGTGGAGGTGGCCCATGGGCAAGAGCAGCCCTCCTCTCCAGGCTGCCTCCAGAAGACATCAGAGCTGGGCCGTTTTGGCAGTGTCAGCAGGTTCTGGGGTCGTGGTATAAGAGCCCCTGCCCCATGGCTGCGGCTCGGCACTGGCTCAAAGCACCAAAGCCATCCGGAAAAGGGGAACGTGGGACTTGGAAGGTCCCTGGTCACAAGGATCCTTGGCAAAGCTGCTGGAGTGACCAAAGTGTAACGCGAACACAAGCAGCTACTGAGGGTTTAATCTTTGTTTTAGTGGTTTGGTTTTTTTTTAAAGAGTAAGCTTAAATAGGGACTGGAAAAAGCCTTCACTCAGCGGGGAAGGAAGAAAGCTTCCCCAAACAGAAGCTCTGTGGAGTCTAAGTTTCCATTTAGAAACCATTAAGGCCAGCGTGTTCATACTTGAAAGTTAGACATCCTGTTCCAGGCTCAGCCCACTAAAATAAGTGACCCAATTTGCAGAGGTGCTGAGCTCCAGTAGCTTCACTCTGACCTGGCAGTACCAAATAAAATTTACTCAATTCTTCTTTTCACAGGAAGAGTTATTATCATCTGAAAGACTCACATGCTTTTTCCCCCCTCCCTCTCAGACAAATATATATGTACAGGGGAAAAAAAAAAAAAGAGTGAATAAGGGATGGTTTTAAAATAGATTTTTTTGGTCCCTGCGATCCAAATACCCTGTTTTCTTCTCTTCAGTAAGTTCCAGTGCACACCTACTTACAAAGTGTTAAGAAACACATTTCTGTAGGACAGAAGCAAACCAAGATCCACCAACAGAGCCTCAAACTAAATTCCAATTAATACAAAGGTGACAAGAGGGTTTTTAGGGCCTGGTCCAAGTGCTCTGAAGCATCATGCATCCCAATTAGACCCTCTGAGCAGTCCCTAGGCGAGCCCCATCCAAGTGAGCTTCTGCAGACTAAACTGTTAACTTCATTTCAAATTCAAGTATTCTGAACGTGTTAAACACTGTATTAAAAGTTTTCACCTCCAAGTCCCTATATGTTTATAGCATATTGTTAGATTTGCAACAAGGGCCCTTGAGGGATCCCTGTATCATCCCATCTTTGCATATGTTAAAACCAGCTGCAAGCATTAGCACAGCCCAGTGCCCCCACAGTGCTGGCACAACCTCACAGCCAGGGTTACGTCCGATCCTGAATCACAGCTGCAATGCTCAGCCAGAGACACACGGTCCCCCCTGCCAGTGCACAGGGTTTGGGATGGCAGGCAGAGCCCCCATGACCCAACCACACCGAGCTCCTCATGCCCCAGCACACACCAGTGCTGGAACTCATCTCCCCTGGGACCCAGAGACCACAGTCCCCTTGGAGAACATCCCTGCATGGGACTGTGTGTCGTGGGCACCTGGCACACAGCCAAAGCCATGGCTGATTATGGCCTGATTAGTCTTAATGACTTCCTCTCTCTAGAAGAGCATCCGCAGCTAAGGAGGGAGAGGAAGCTCCTCTCCTCCCATCACAACATATCGAGGAGCTTACCCAAACCAAGCATCTCTCTAGGGATAGTGACAGCTTCTTCTTTGCTTCCACCTGTCACCCCAGGGTACCCAGATGGGACCTCTGGTATGGCCATCCTCTGGGTTTCCCTGTGGGACCCTCCTCCCTTGAGCACATGCTGAAAGCAGATGGCAGATCCCCACCAAGTCCCTGGCACTGGTCAGGACTGGGGTCTGGCAGGTCCCAGCCATGTAACACCCAAAACCATGGGAAAAGAGCTAGGTGGAAAGCACAGCCATGGGTGCATGGGGAGCATCCCTCTGGCACAGATGAGGGCTGGTGCTGCCACAGTGGAGGCTGAAGGTCTTCCTGCCACCCTAGGTTCTTCATGAGGAGCCACCACCTCCACATTGGCTACATTCCTGCAGAAACCTGCTCATGCTTGGCCCTCACCGATTCACTCTCTTCCTCCTCCAGCAATGTGGCAGGGCCACATCCTCCCATTTTTGGCAGGTACTTTCCTCTTCTTCCTCATACTGTGCTGATGGGGTCTCTCCCACCTATGTGGCTTCAGACACTGCCCTTACAGCAGCAGCTCCATCTGTACTACAGTCAGTTTGGACACCAGATCCAGCACCTCTCCGTGTGTTGCTCCCGGGGCCCCTCTGGCAGCTTGACACCCCAAAACCAGTAGCAGGGTGCAGCTCCAGGGCTGCAGTCTGCACACCTGGGCTTGCTGACAGACAGCAGTTGGTAATCTGACCAGAGGGATGCCAAGCTCAGTCTTCCAACTCCTCTCTCTAATTTCAACATTATCCCCTTACCATATTGATGGGATATGTCAGAAGGGTCAGCAAGCACAAGTGCACAGCCCCTGTCTGAGGAACTCACATGCTCAGGGGAAGGGGGAAAAGTCTTACAGGTGAATAAAGAAACCAAGGAGACAAATGTCCTCAGTTGTCCAGCCTTAAATGAAGTCAATATGCTTTGGGAAAGAGCACTGAGAACATCTGACCCTCCTCAGCCCGATTCAGGAGATGGGTGACAGCAGGACATGGGATGCTCTGAGGTGGGCAAGGGAAATCAGCTCACCCAGCATCTGGGTGTTAAGGCATAAGTTTCCCCAGGACACACACGGGGAGATGGAATGGCTTTATAAAGCATTAACTGGGGCTTGGTTCCAGCTGGGTGCCAGGAAGGAAGGTCAAGATCACCAGAAATACTGGCTGCCCCCCAGATCTGTGGGGCAAGGGGCTGAGCACAGGAGCAAGGCTGGGTCTGGGGAAGGAGAGCAGCTCAGCAACTGGTTATAACAACTCAACTGGGTGATGATGGTAGGATCACCAGACGGAGGTGCCCAAGAAACAAACTGAGAGGTGAAATCAGATGGAGGGAGATATATTAGGAACAGACACACAGATTTATACATTGTGAGTGAGGAGGTGACAAACAGGTCTGTGGGATGGAAATCAAACTCTCACAACGAGGGAGGGGAGTGTGATGAGGAGTGTTGGAGAGGGAAGACTCTCCCGGGACTCCGGCTGGCGGGAGGACATGATGGAAGAGATGCTGGTGGTGGAGGGAGGGCAGGGGGACCACCAGCAACCACTGAGCAGGGGCTGAACAGACGGACAGGGTCAGGAACTGGAAAGTGCTGTGTTCAGCAATGGAGCCAGACGCGAAGCGCAAGTTTCACTACAGTTGTATCTACATTTAGGTTGCCAAAAATACCTTTCACAGATTGGCTGTCTTTAATCAAAAGGATGTCTCCTGTGCTCCTGGCATGATGCAGAGCTCATCCTGCCATGCAGGGCTCTGTGTGGACGCTCTGCAGGGCAGGCTTTCCCACGGCGCAGGTCCTCTCTGCCCGCATCCTCCTGTGCCCTGCCAGCACCAGGCAGGTCAGGCGCCAGTGCTTCCCCCCCAGATACCCCTCCATGGCACAGAGCAGAGGAGGAGAACTTCACCCCCTTTCTGCTTTGGCTTCTCTCCTTCCCTCCAAACACAGAGAATGCCTTCCTCCTCTCTCCTCCTCCACCTTGCAGTGCAAAGATTTAGCTAATTTCTTCTATGAATAGTACAGGAGTAGCCATAGCAACATCACCCTGCCAACCTCGCCACCTCCACCGCCTGTGTCCCCAGCACCCCGTTCCTCTCACCCTCCCTCACACCTCCCCAGGGAACATCTGGGTCTTCAGCCATTTCCCACGAAGCAACCCACGTTTGGCTTCCCACCTGCCCCCTTGGCACTCTCCCTCCTTCCTTTCAGCCATGTCTGCCCATTGCTCAGAAACCCAGCCTGGACCCCCTCCGCCTTCCCAAGGCTCTTTCCTCAAGAGACAGGAGCCCCAAATCCAGCAACACCTGAAGGCTTGGTGAAGGCTGGTGCTTCCGCCAAGATGTGCTGCCCTGTGCTCACCTAGTCCAGGTAATTCCCCAGTACATGGGAGGAACCATAACAAAGCAATGTTTGTGCATGGAAAAACACAGCAGTGAGTGTTTCACCAAAGGCAGAAGACAGGTAGGGAGGTCCTGTCCTCTTCTTCTACCTGCCTGACTATGAAACACCTCTGCTAGGGGGGCCACACAAGCCCAGTGTGCTCTGGACAAGTGGTCATGGACTCATTGCAATGCTGCTCTAACCCCCCCTGTGCCCTTGCACACCCCCAACCCCCAAGAGGGAGAAAGGGGTCGCAGGAATTGTGGACAGCAGGACATTGCATTTCTGGCTAAACAGGGCCAGCAAACCTGAGGAAGCACTGGAGATGGAGGGTACTTCCCAACCACATGTCAGGGAACTGCCCCAGGCCTCTTCCGCAGCCATGAGAGGAGATGCCCATGTCCCAGCCACCCCAAATGCACATAAAAATGGTAGCGAGATCCTCCGGAGTCTCATGGGGGGCCCCTCTCTGGCCACCATGCCCAGGGCCAGCGACCTCAGGGTGAACTAAGCCATAGGCTGGACCTTCTCTGCGAAGGCTGCACCTTCTCTGGAAAGGTGCCAGGTGCTGCTGGACCCTTGGTGCAGGGAGCAGCACCAGTGAAGGGGCTGAGACACGGCCGAGCAGCTCAGCCCTCCTCTCCTGGGAGCCCACGGGCACCACTGTGCAGGGGAGGGAAGATCTGAGCACTTTTATCCTCTAGTGCTGCACATCAAGGAAGCTTCCCTTGATCACACCGCCATTCCTAGTCCAAAGCCACGAGTCCTCTCTCTCAGTCTAGCAGGGGAGGACTCAAATCCCCCATGAGCAAGGGGGAATGAGGAGGGCACAGGGCCAGCCCGAGGGAGAGCAATGGGAATAATGGAGGACAGCAACACCAGCACACACAGGGAGCAGGGGCTAATGAACAGGGGACAGGGATAGATAAGGGAGAAATTGAAGCGATCTCAGAGGGGAAAGGGCAAACTAGAAAGAAATGAGAAACCCAGAGCTCAGACATCTCCTCCCTCCAGTGAGGATTAGGGGTTCTCAGTTACTGGCATTGCCTGAGCAAGCTGATTTGTGTGCTAGGGAAGGGGACAGGCAGGAGGAGAGAACCACCAGGGCACCAGAGGTGGGAGGAGGTGTGGGCTGATGTTGGGACTGTGCTGTGCATTGGGCAGCATGTGTGGGCACATCTCGCATCCATGGAGCTGCGCACAGGCCCTGTGAGGGTGTGTGATGTCAGGGAACACACACACACCACCATATGCAACCGTGAGCACGTTCCTGATGTCAGAGCGCCCATGCGAGCAGGCGGCGTGTGCTCTCCTCTGCCTGCGTGAAGAAGCAAGGGCAGAGAAAAGGCTTAAATGAAAGATGGAGAAGTTCCTGGGGGATGCACAGATCCCTGCTTTCCTGGCGAAACCTCCTGGCCTGCACACCCCTTCCCACCTCTGCTGTTGGAAGTGCTTCCAGGGACAGAGCTCATTTAAAGGGGCAGCCTTGAAAAATAGCAGCCCTGCCTCTAGCTGAGGCTTTCGAGGAGGCAGGGGCTGCTTCCTCAGCTCCTGCAAAGGAGATCAGCTTCACGTCTGCAGCATTCAGCCAAATCTACCCAGAACCCAACATCTCCCAGCCTCCCAGAGCCAAACCCACCTGCCTGGGCACAAGCCCCGTCCAGCTGTTTCCATCTTACCACCTTTTGTCCCTCTGCCCACCACTGGGCTGGGTATAGCAAAGATTCCCGATGGCTCAGGCACTTTGCATCCTCGGATCGGGAGGGGAACGTTGCTGAGGTATTTGCTGCAAAGCTTTACTCATTGCATGCATTTGCTACACACCAGGGAGCAATCCTGCCTGCTCTGATCCAGGCAGCACACATACCACACACGTCATATTCTACATACAGACCCCCCTAGCCTCACGTAGCCTCACACACTGCCATCCTCTGTCGCTTGCAATGCCACAAGGAGCTTTTGATTTTTTTCAATTTTTTTCCCACCTTCAGAAAGGCTCAGGCCGAGCAGAGATTCCCAGGGTGGACTTTCAGAGCAGCCCAAGCCCTGGGGCTCCGTGGCAGTACCACAAAGAGACAATGATTTTTCTTCCACCATTGCAAGAACATGAAAGGCTCCCCCGGCCCAGCCTGCCATGGCAGCAATGCAGCTGGCATCACTTCCTTCCCAGCCTGCTTGCAGTCCTCTTACCAGGAACCCTGGGCCGGACCTTTCATGCAAACAGGAGTGGAAAGGATGGAGCAGACATGCTTCAAGTCCCTGCTCCTGCTCAGCTCCCTGAGCTTGCTGCTCTGGATGGAGGGAAGGAAAGAGACAGGGAAGGAAAGATGGAAGAACGCTTGCCAGCAGTCAGCAGGAGAGAGTGAGCTGAGGCTGATTTTGATGC
This sequence comes from Aegotheles bennettii, assembly GCA_013398125.1. NCBI lineage: Eukaryota > Metazoa > Chordata > Aves > Caprimulgiformes > Aegothelidae > Aegotheles > Aegotheles bennettii. The sequence goes on along the minus strand of VZRW01009960.1, from coordinate 39,987 downwards.
AAAGAGTGGCAGAGAAGGAGACAGAAAGCAGGACCAGGCTGATAAGAAGGTGGCTGGGGTTTTGGATGCTTTCTGTAAACATCATCTGAACGTATCAGCTTTGAATCTAATTATTTCAACCAGAGCTACAGACTGAGACAGTAATGAAGAAAAAACAGGGGAAGGGAAGAAGAGGGTTGTGTTTTCCAAGGGGAAAGGAGGAGAGAATTCCCATTGATTCCTGAGTGTCTGCCTGCTACAGCATCTTGAAATAATAATTAGAAGGATCAATAAGAAATCATACGAGGTTTGAAGATAATGAATGAAAGGCAAGAAGAAGCAAATTGAAATACCTTTCTCTAAAGCAGAGTAAATTGTTTTTCAGGCAGAGTCTAGCCTCCATTTTAATGCTTTGCAAACAGCTCCAACCATTTTCTAAGCTGGCTTGTGGGTTCAAAACAAGACTGGTCTCTCCATTTAGGGGAGAGACACAGCCTGGGAATGGGTCCTGAAGGAGAACACTAATAAAACGAATGTGTGTGGGAAGCAATGGAGGCAGTGAAATGGGGCAGAAAGCACACAGCATGCCAGGGACCAGAGCAGGGTTACGTAATGATCTCGGGGAGCAGGGACGTAGCAGCAGAGCGAGGAAACCACAACTCAATGGAGAGCAGGTGCCACTTGGGGAGCGCTGGCAAGTGGCACCGTGAGCCCATGAGGGGCAGCCCCCTCACGCACGCCCGGAGGGGCAGTACATCTCATGCCTGCTAACCCCGTACGATGGGACGCCCTTGACACTGCCAGGGCTTCAGGCAACGGTACCGTAAGCGTGAGAACCTCGCGTGGGGTGTCCAAAAACCATCACACCTGACGCCCGCCTTGTGCCGAGCGAGACCCAGCTGGCCCAGCCCGGCCCCGGGGAAGCTGCTCCGATGCCGAGCTCCCACAGTGGCCAGGACCGCGGCGACCACCCCGAGCAACGGCGGTG
>VZRW01009960.1:12996-33059 GCA_013398125.1 Aegotheles bennettii | reverse complement strand
AGAGGTGCTCCAGCCCTCTGGTCATCTTCATGATCCTCCTCCAAACTCACCCCAACAGCTCCAGGTCCTTCTTATTCTGGGGACTCCAGAACTGGATGCAGTACTCCAGGTGGGCTCATAGGACATGCTTTCTGGCGTGGGAAACTGCCCAATCTCGGGAGAAAAATTAATGCTGGTGCTCCTGGGAGCCCCGGGCACAGGCGGTGAACGAGAGGTGGGTATGGGGCTGCCTCTGGCCCCCCCCGGCCGCTCTTGCCGCGGGCCCTTTAAGGCGGGAAGCGCTGCCCGGCTCTTTGTGAATGGCTGAGCCCGCCCCCGCGCCGCGCGCCGCTCGCTCGGCCAATCAGCGCGCGAGCCGCAGCCGCTCCCGGGCCTCTCTTAAAGGCGCCCGATCGCCACCCGCCTGTCCCCTCCGCCACCTGCGAGCCAGGAGAGGGCACGACCGCTTTTAGGAGCCCCGAAGTAACCTTCAAGCCGGGTCCCAGCTGTGGGGTGAGGAGGTGTTCCCGAGGCGCAGGCACTCCTGCTGCTTCCCTCACCTTGGCTGCAGGGCTTGGTTTGGATAAGGGGTGGTCGGGTCCCGGGGACTGTGCACCCGCAGGGGGCCAGAGCACACAGATGAGTTGAGTTTTACCCCAAAGGAAGCCCGGACACGAGCCCTGCCACTGAGCAGTGAGTGCAGGCAGCTGGGAGAGCGGCTTCATCACCACCCTCTTGTTCTGAACCCCAGCAGGAACACAGGAGCAACAGAACCCACCCCAGCAGAGGAGCAAAGCTCACAAAAACCCTCTGCAAAAACAGCCCGTGAGATTAAGCTGTGCAAAATGTCCCATCACACAGAGGGGGAATAGCTGTGCAGCACGTGCCAGGGCAGTGGGACCGCAACACGCTCGGGGAGCAGTGGGCAGAGCTTGGCCCTGGCTTTAGCAGTGAATCCAGCCCCAGGACCAGCCTGGGTCCTGGGTTGTGAAATGATCTGGTCTAAAAATACCTCTTAAAAGGGGGAGACAGCCTGGCAGGACACCGCCACATTTCCTGGACACACGCAGGTTGGAAGCTGGTGGTGAGGCTGGGGAAGCAATGCTGGCCAGGCATGGAGCTCTCCATGCCAGTGCTTTGGGCACAGATGCTGGTGTGCCTGAGCAGTGCCAGCCCCAAGAGCTATCTAGGCCACAGGCCACAGGAAGCCTTTCCTGAGTCCCAGTATTTGGATTAATTTTTAGGTGCAATGCCAGCGAGGCTCCTGCAAGGTACTTTGTGCCTGCAGGCTGCAGGGCTCTGACTGGTGCTGCCCTGGAGCAAACCCTCGCTTCCTGCAGCAGGGCAGAAGGTTGGCTTGGAACACTTGCACTGCTGCAGCACACATGGTTTAACCCCTCCCCGAGCAGGCAGAGCAAAGAAAAGGGAGGCAGCACACAGCAGAGAGCACCTTTCAGAGGGCTTGCACTTGGATTCACAAGAGGAATGATTCCCAAACCTGCACACATCCGCTGTCCTCCTTACCCCTAGCTCCTACCAATGCCAAGGATAATGGATCTCTCAGCATAGCTTGATACCGATCTTCCAAATCCTAAAGACTAAAACCCCTCATGAGCAGTTATCATGGCTGCTCTGTTTGTAACAGTGCTGGTATTGCCTCTGCCACCAGAATCCTGATTTCCATTCACCCCGATGCCATTAAGATGCAGTGATGTTCCCCCCAGCTCCAGCACTCCAGATAGAAAGCAGCTGGCCTGCCAGGCTCTGCCTTCAAGCTTTGTTCCTTTAAAAAATGTCAAGGAGAGCCCATTTGTTCTGCAGAAACGCACTGAGATTTGTCTGCAGCCTCCCGAGATGCTGGAGTGGCTGTGAGGGGGAGTGGAGCGTGGATGGGTGGAAGTCAGGGTGGCACATCCCATGCTGTGGGCATGGAGGCTCCGCACTTTGAGAGTCCCTGGTTGGTTTGTGCTACAGCAGATGGGCTCCAAGGCTTCACTTGGGTTGCAGCAGAAATGTGCTCAGTCACCCAACAAGGCAAGGCAGGAAAGGAGGGACCCGAGTGCTGCTGTGGGGACCCTGCAACGAGGCTGCACCAGCTGATTTTGGAAACTTGATGAGTAAAGCAGAGAAGAGACCCAGTGGTGACTGCGGCAGCTCATGGAGCTCCTGGCCAAGGCACTGATGGGGCTGGCTCCTGTTCAGTCCCCATCCCACTGAGATGCATGTGAATGGTCTCAGAGCTATGCCTGAAACCCTGAAATCAGTGTGACTCTCAGTGTAGGAGTCACCCCGGCAGCTGTGCTACTCCGGGCAGGGCAGGCACATGCACTAGATGGAGACAAACACAGCTGAAGCATGAATCGGGAGGGAGGATGGACGGACTCCAGGCTCGTCTGGATGACCCTGGAGAGTGGCCATCTGTGGAACACTCCCCAAAGCCTCCTCCTCACTGTCACCTTTCTGCCACAGCACAGGGAGCACTGCATGCACTCGCACCCTCACAAAATCACTTCAAAACAGTGACAATGACTTGGATGAATGGATGGACCAACAGCCCTATGTCCAGCAGGGCTGTCCAACGCTGCACAGCCAGAAAAGCCTCAGGGTCTGCCCAGGATCTTCCTTTTGTCGCTGGTTTTAGACAGAAAGTCCCCAAATAGAGCAGGAGCAGGTGGTCACGCATGAGCCTTTAGTTTGACAGCCTAGTGGCTCCACTGACTTCTTCATTCTCTGCTGAAGCTGTATATTGAAGCTGGGAGAACTCAGGTCTAAGCATCTCTTTGTTCATCTCCACAGCAGGAATAGCAAAAACCCCTAGTAAAGCTGAGCCCATTCAACCCCAAAAACGTCCACTGAAGTGACAGCTCTTAGCGACACAGCCATGCTGACCCCACTTGGAGCAGCAGCACCCTTGGGACACAGGCAGATGGCTGCCCAGTTGGGTGTCCATGCTATGCAGGGATGATGTACAATTCAGTCTGCGCGTGCTGCTTCATGCAGACACCCTCTTGGCTTCAGCACTTTGGCTTTTGAGCCTGTGTCTGCAATGTTGAAACACAAAACTGCTGGAGAGTATCTGAATGCAGAGCCCTTGCAGCAACCGCCAGGCACAAAGCAGCTCAAGTGACACCAGGGCAGCAGCCATGGCCCCTGGGCTGTGGGTTGCTGCTTTTCTTCTCTGCTTCTAAAATTAAACATGCTTTCAAAGGTGCATGGGGATGCAATGGGGAGGGGGGGGAGGGTGTCCCTCTGGGAGCTGGTTACTCCTTTGTTGCCATTGCTTGAGCATTAGCCACTTCCCAGGATTTTGGGGTTGCAGGGCTGGTTCTGCCAGGCTTGAGCTGAGATAAAGCAGTGGCCAGCCTGGCCTGCAGCGATGGCTTCAGCTGCCTGCCCAGCCAGCCCACGGGGCAGGAGGGACAGCAGGGCATGTGCAACCAGGCAGCCTCATGGGGTGCTTCTTGGGGGGGGGGGGGGGGGGACTGCATTCATTTTCAGACATTGACCTGCATCAGGGACCCGATTAATTTCCCTGACACTCCTTGTGAGAGCAAACAGCTACTTGGTGCTTTCCCTCTCACACACCTTGCAGAAACAATGAGGAACAGTGGGGCTGCAGCCGGGGAGGTGGGGAGCAGGGAGCTTGCAGCAGGCATTTCTGCAGCATCCACTGCACGCCAGCCTCATCCCGACCCACAGAGGGTACCCAGATCCACTCCCAGCGAGTGCAGAGCACTGGAACAGCCTTCCCTTTGGCCAAAAGGAAATCAGGAAAGAGGAAAAAGCACTCAAGAGAAGGATGGGAGAAGCAGACAGCCTGTCTCCACGCTGGCGGCACAGCCTGCCTTTCTCTGCCAAATCCCCTGGTGAACCCCATGAACCATTCTGGCACTCGAGCTGTGGGTTATGGGGCAGACGGACACATCTTCAGTGGTAGGTGCAGCAGGGAGGGATCCCAACGCCCTGCCAGGGTGTTTCTGAAGAGGGGGGCCTCCCTGGGATGCAGGGAGGGAAGGGGACATCTTTGGCCTCAGCCCAGCAGGGCTAAAGCACAGCCTGCACCCGGCATGCTCAGCAGCACCCCATGCACCCACAGCCTGTGAGAGCAGCAGCATCCCCTGCCAGGAAGGTTCCCTATTCCCCGGCCATTTGGGAGCACACACAGGATGTCTGTCCCCTGAAGCAGCCTTGCTCTCTCTCCTCATCACCTTACAACCTGCTGCTGCTGAGTATCAGCCGTGTGGCTGAGCAAGGACCCGGTCTCGGGCACCCTTGGCAGGCAGGAGGGATGCATGGGCAGGTGACAGCGGGCAGGTGACAGTGGGAGGGATGCATGGGCAGGTGACAAGGGGAGGGACGCATGGACAGGTGACAGTGGGAGGGGTGGCACCACACTGGCACTATGACAGGGATGAAGTCAGAGTGGCCGCAGAGCTGTGCTGGCAGGCAGGAGAGGGCGGCAGGGGAAGAGCAGTGCTTCCTTTCAGGCACGGAATTTCTGTTCACCAGCGGCATTGTTCCTCTCTTACTACAGCTGGCTGCTCTCTGCTCCCTGCACAGAAGATGAGGACGGTGTTTACTGAGAGAAGCAGCCTTCAGGCCAGCCTGTGACTGTAGGCAAGCAGCACCAGCCATGGGAGCATCCTTGTGGGTCTTCCCACTGCAGATGCACACAAGCCCCGAGCAGCCCTGCTACTGTGTTCTGGGAAAGACTGAAATGGAGAATTTGGCAAATAAAACCCCACAAACCCCAGAGCTCAGGCAGGATTGAGCACCTCAACAGGGCATTTCAGCTGCTTGAGTCCCTTTGCTCTTGCCTCGTTGAGGGCTGAACATCCACGTTCCCATGGAGTGCTGGTTTCAGCCCACTAAGCCTTGCTGTCAGGAAGCACACGGTGCTGCTGTGTTTACTGATCCCACTTCCCTTTCAGCAGCCATTTGCACACTGCAGGGATACTCGGAGTGCACACACATCCTTGCCAGCAGACAGAAAATTTCATCTTCCTGGAAATATTTGCAGAGAGAGGCAATTTATTTCTCATGTGTCTTCCTGGCTAAAACAAGTTATGGTGGTTTTTGCTCTGCTATCACTGCTGGGGAGAGCTGCAGGCAGGGGAGATGGCACAGCCTGGACAACAGAAAACTTATTTACATTGATGGATGTGATAAGAGAATTGCACTTACTTCAGGCAGGACACACCAGTTCATCATCTTGCCTTTTACTGGTAGCAGGGTGCCTGCTAGAGGTCTTGTTCTTGGCCTGACAGCATCAGGGGGGCAGCTGCTCTGCCCTGCTGCTGGTGCCCTCCTGCCCTAGCATTAAATATCACCTATTATAAAAGCTTCCCTGGTTCTTCCAAGTACCATTTGCCATCTCAAGGATTTTCCTGAATCCCACTTTGGAAATGCCTGTGGCAAAAAGCACACACTGAAGGCCATGGAGGTGGTTAGGAGCTGGGTGTGTAGGTGTCACCCAGCCTTGATGCTGTCCTGCACACTGGGGCTGTTGAGAACCGACATGGGAGGTGATGCTGGGCAGGAGTGTTGGTGTCCTCAGTGCCTTCTGTAGGAGTGAGGGATGCGAAGCAGTGCCCACGCTGTGGTCCATCAGCACAGCCTGCCTCCAGGCACAGTCGATCCTGTGCCATGGTCTGGATCGCTGGCATGGGGGACCACTGGAAATGCTTCTGCTCTGCCAGGACAAGGCTTGTGTTCAGCAATGAAGATGACAGCTTGGGCAACAGGGTCATGGCTGTGTCAAAGGCCTCCCCATCCCAGCATAGGGCTGCTGCAGTGGAGCAGCTCTTGAGCCTGCAGCTCTCCAGCACTGCTTGGCCCCAGTTTCCAGGAAAGCTGCTGGGTTTCCACAGAAAGCCAAGCTTGAGGCAGGACTAGAGGCATGGCTAAGCCCAGCACTGAACACCACCATCCTGATGTCTTCTCCCCTCCAGGTCCTTGCTCTGCCTGGAGCCCGGCTGTGAAATAACCATCCTCTGGGATGAAAGAGGCTGCAGATGAGAGAGCCCTGCCTGAGCACAGCCCTCCCAGAGCCCTATCCTGCCCACCTGGGTCTCCACCACCCCCTCCCTCCCAGGACCCCTTGCTGCAGTCCCAGCGGTTGGGTGACCCTGAAAGGGCCAGTGCCCAGCACCAAGGACTGGCTCCTGACCTGTACCAACACAGCCTAGGAAAGGAGGAGGCTGGAAATAAAAAAAGCTTCAGAAAAGAATGACAGGAATTATTTCAGGGCTGGAACAACCTGCCTCACACTGAGCAAGTGAAGAAGCCAATCTGTTTAGTTTATCTAAGAGAAAGTTAAGAGGGAACTTAGGCGCATCTATAAATACCTACACATTGGGAACATTTCTGATTGCCATGGTCCTTTATCTTAGCAAACAAAGGCAGCAAAATTTCCTGGGGCTGGGAGCTACCGCAAGAGAAATCCAGGCTAACAGCAAAGTGCAGATTTTTAATGGGAAGGATAAATAACCATCAGGCCAGCCAGGCTAGGGACACAGCAGATTCCCCATTGCATGAAGTCCTAAAATCAAAGCTAGGTGGCTGCTGCTAAAGGAGACATCTGGGACTGGATGCAAAAGCTGCTGCACTCCACAGTCTGGGACAGTTAGGAAGAGAATTCCTGAAAATCTGACTGTTCCTGACTGATCAGGCTCTCACCCCTCGAGGGTTTTGTCCTGTGACTCCCCAGTCTGCAGTTGTGCTTTCCTCCCACTGGCAAACACAGACTGGCAGCCAAGCTCATCCTCCCGTTGTGTTCAGAAAACCACAGTCCCACCCTTCCAAAACTGGTAGAGATTTGGTGAGTGTTTGAAAATGTAGAGATTAGCAAGAAGAAAAGGAGAAATTAAACAGTAAGGGAACAAAATGGGGTGTTACCCATTTTATTGCAGTCCAGAATAAGAAGGGAAACATTTTAAAAGGAGAGAAAAGAAGCAATGCAATTTTTGTATTTAAAATATTTCAGAAAAAGACTCTGACTTAGCAAATAAGCATTATTTCAAACTATGCCAAGGAAAACAACATTTTCATATCACTTTCAATCTGCAGTGAGGTCCATTCACCCCGGCCATTTCATCCCTCCCAAAAGTGCACTTTGCTCTTTGCTCATCCTTAAAACTCCCCTGAAAGGCATAGCCCAAATGATGCACTTGCCCCAGGAGGAAGCTGGTATTTACAATGCACATCCAAATAAACAGCATTTCCAGTTAAAGAAGACAACAGAGAAAAGCTCCCAGTAAGCTGAGGAATGGACCTGCCATTTAAGAGCTCAGAGGAAAAACAAACCAGAAATCTGCAATGTGGGAGTGTGCCAGCGCTGGGGCTGAGAGGGACGGGGCTGGGAGGATTCCCAGCTCGGCACAGCCTCTTTGCTGCTGTGCCACATCCACCTGCCCTCTGAGCCCCCAGAGCTGACAGGAGGCCATGGCAAATGCTAACGCAAGCGGAGGGTTTTGGTGTTCATCCCCTGGCAGAGGTGACTGCTAGGTTTCCTAGCCTGAGCATCACCAGAACAGCCACGAGGAAACACTGCCAGCCCCTGGGGAGGGAAATGCCCCCCCGGCACCATCCCCACAGTGTTACGGGCACATGGCCCTGGTGGTGTCCCCTCAGTGCCAGCTGCTGGCTGGGCTGGCAGGGTGGGATGCAGTGTGGGGCGCATGGAGGCTCACCTGGGGCAGGGCGCTGTGAGAGCCGAGCACCAGGCTGCAGACACTGGCCAGTGTCTCTGTCCTCCGTGCTGTCACCCTCACCAGCCACGGCGATGTCCCTGGCGCACTGGTCCCAGCCCCCGTGGGAATCTTCCACTCACCATCCCGGGAAGGATTCTGAAATGAGACAGGGGGTACATGCAGGTAGGGCAGGCCGGCTGCCTCCAGGTCCCACCACCACTCCTGGAAGGGCTGAAATAAGTTTTCCCACACACGGGGGGCTCACACTGCCTTCAGCGAGCATCCCAGTGCTGTGACAGCCTGCCCTGGCACTGGCCCCATGGGCAGCGGGGTCACTGCCTGCGAGGATGGTGGAGGGGACTCCAGGGCTGTCTCACCACCAGGCAGGAGCAGCTCCCTGTTCCATTTCATGTTGCAGCCACAGGAAAGACTAGACCCTACCACTCACGGTAGGGGAAGATCAGGTTCAAGACCACCTAAGGAACCTGATGGTGCACAAGTCCATGGGACCTGACGAGATACACCCTTGGGTCCTGAAGGAACTGGTGGATGAAGTTGCTAAGCCATTATCCATCATATTTGAGAAGTTGTGGCAGTCCGGTGAAGTTCCCACTGACTGGAAAAGGGGAAACATAACCCCCATTATTAAAAAGGGAAAGGAAGAAGAGGTGGGGAACTACAGGCCAGTCAGTCTCACCTCTGTGCCTGGTAAGGTCATGGAGCAGATCCTCCTGGAAACTGTGCTAAGGCACATGGAAAACAAGGAGGTGATTGGTGACAATCAACATGGCTTCACTAAGGGCAAACCATGCCTGATAAATCTGGTGGCTTTCTGTGAAGGGGTTTCACAGCTGGTGGATAAGAGCAACAGATGTCATCTATCTAGATCTGTGCAAAGCATTTGACCCCGTCCCACACGACATCCTTGTCTCTAAATTAGAGAGGTATGGATTTGATGGTTGGAGCACTCGATGGATAAGAAATTGGCTGGATGGTGGCACTCAAAGAGTTGTGATCAACTCAAGGCCAAGCCCATCAGTGAAGGTGATAGTGCCTCTGCAATTAACATATTTAAGAAGGGGGAAAACAAACTGCTAAAAGACCTGCAGGGGAGAGAACAGGGGGAGCTGAGAGCAAAGGCTGGAGCAATCTGTTTCTGAAGGGCTGCACCTCATGGGAGGGACTCCTGTTGGAGGAGTTCATGAAGGACTCTCTCCCGTGGGAGGGAGGGATTCCATGCTGGAGCAGGGGAAGAGCGTGAGGATTCCTCCTCCTGAGGAGGAAGGAGCAGCAGAAAGAACATGAGATGAAGTGACTGCATCGCTGGTCCCCATTGGGCAGGAGGTAGAGAAATCAGGAGCAAAGTAATTTGGGTCTGGGAAGAAGGGAGGGGTGGGAGGTGGTTTTAAGATTTGGTTTTGTTTCTCTTTGTCCTGCTCTGATTTGCTTGGTGACAAATTAAATTGATTTTTTCCCCAAGTCGAATTTTTGTTTGTGACCATAACTGATGAGTGATGCCTCCCTGCCCTTGTCTCGACCCACCAGCTTTTCCTTGTATTTTCTCCTCCCCATCCCACCATGTGAGCAGTGAGTGAGGGGCCATGTGCTGCTTTGTTGCCCACTAGACTTAAGCCAGGAAGCCCCCAGAGCCTTGCTCATTGCCTGCTTCGTGCAGGGCACTGCAGGGGGAACTGCAGCACCCCTGGTCCCAGCTGCACCATGCCTATGGCTGCTTCCCCAGTTGTTTCCACAATGATTTTTAAATGTCCTTATTGACTGTCACATCTCCTTGGGGCCCTGTGGACTGGCCTGGCCACAGAGACCAGTGGCTGTTGCCAACAGAGCTCACCAGTGGGTGAATCAAAGCTATAGGAGACCCAAAAAGACAAAGCAGGATATCACTGCCTATGGTATAACATCACTAAAAACTCATTCACAAACACAGACTAGATCTGCAGGCTTGCCTTCAACTAGAGGGACTGTCAGTGTGAAAGGGGTCAAGAAGAAATGGGACTAAAATGGTTCCTGAGTCAGAGGGACACAGGTATCTCCTGCACTGATAGTGGGCAGTTTTGTCCCCCCTGTTCTTGATCATCAAACTCCTTTGAAGTCTTTCTCCTTAGGAAATGTCACACATTGTCCCCGTATGCCACTCAGATTTGGTGTCCCCACAGGTATATGATGTGAAGCCAGCTCAGTCTGTGAGGCAGAAATCTGGTATTATTTTTCATCTGAAAGGATCATTTCACTGAAAGGAGGAATCCCTGATTTTTTTTTTGCATTTCTGCACAAGTGTTCCTGTATCCCCAGTTCAGGGAGATCCCACAGCATCCCTTGGCAGGGCATGAAGCAGTGAGAGGGAGATGGGACGAGGGAATTTTATTTACCCTGGTGCCTTAGAGATAACTGAGACCCTGCTGTTCAATTCCTGCCCCCCCCACCCGGTGCCATATCTTTTTAAAGACTGTTGAAAATTAAAGAGAATGCAAATAAAAGAGACAGAAGTTATCTGAGAGCTGGAAAAAATCCTGAAAAGGGAAACTTAAGAGACTCAGCCTACTTCACTTATCAAAAGCTGCCCCTGAGGTGGCTGGATCAGAGTGCTGCAATGTCTCTGTGGGAGGCAGTGTCAGACGGGAGCCACTAACTCAGCTGCCAGAGCAGAGCAGAAAGCAGAGCTGGAGCTGGAACATAGGAGTAATTCAATTAACACTTGTGAATCAGAGAAGCTGCCTCATTAATGAGAGAAGCTATGACAGAGGAGGTGTGAAAACACCCTGGGGGGGAGCTGCAGCGGCCAGCAGCCTCCTGTGCCCCTGGCCCCCCCCTCGGCCTGGGACCATGCAGGGTCTGGCCCCGCAGCAGGCTCTCACCTCAGGAAGGTTTTGTGGCTCTCCAGGTGTGATGGTGGAGCTGGGCTGGCTGCCCTCATGCTGCTGCCTGGCTGTGCTGGGACTTGTGTCCGGGCTGGGAGGCTGCAGGGGTGCAGAGTGCAGTGTGAAATCATAGAATTCATGGATATCTGCAAAACAGTGGGAGAAACACCATGGGAGCGGGGAGGCAGCTCGACGCCAGTGTCCTGCATGTGGTGCAGCACCCGTGCCCACCCACTCTGCCCCCAGAGCACCCTAAGTCTGAGCCCTCTGTGAGAGGCTGGTACCTGGGTGATGGGCTGAGCCAGGGCTCTGCTTGCTGCCCACCCAGTGCCCACCATGCCTGCGTTGATGGTACCTGGCTCAGCTTGCAGTGCCCCATGGCTGGGCAAGGTACAGGCATTTCCTTGGAGCAGTGACCACATGCTCCACAGGGACTATGAGTAAATTGTACTCAGCAACATCAATCATAAACACACCCCATCCTGGTCTCCTCCAGGCTGTCAGCTCCATGCATGGTCCCATGTCTCTTCCACTCCAAGAAGCTTCCTGTGCCAGGCAGACCCCTGCCTGCCCACCTGCCCTGGTGCTGACAGGGTTTTCCCTCTCCATCGCTGCTCCCCAGTGCCCCTGGTTCAAGGAGAGGCACCTTCCCACAGGGACAGGCAGAAAGAGCACAGGGCAGTAGGAGAGCAGGCTCACAGTGTACAAGCTCTAAAGCTGATAGCTACAGCTGCGTTATCTGCAGCTCTTTCCCTGATAAATTCCCTCTTCCAGTCTGATAGGATACTGCCTGCACACTGCCACAAGCAGATGCCAGGTATCCTCACCTGGAGCTCCAAGGACCTGAGTCTGCTGCTGTAAATCACAGTGGTTCTGGAGAGAGGCACTGGAATGAGGTGTTCCAGCCTTCGCTGCTCCAGAGATAGTTATGGGTTGACAACAGGACCTCATGGCAGCTGCTGCCAGGTGTAGCTCCGGAGGGGCTGTGGGAAACCTCTCCTACCCCTACCAGGAGCATTTTACCCTCTCTTGACCACACGTGGATGATTGCAGGGAGCAGCAGGGCTGCAGTGTGCTTTGCTCCTCCCTAAGGGAGCCCCCACTGCCATGCACTCAGACAGCTCAACTCCAAAGCCAGGTCAGACACAGATCTCCAGATCCAGCACCTCCATGGAAGCAATGAAAGCCAAGCCATTGCAGAAGTGTTTAATTTCAGAATGGGAACTACATCAAAAGTGAGAAGGTTTTTTACGAAGAAACTGAAAGGGGTAACAAAGAGGGAGTAACTTTTGTGGGAGGCACTGAGCCTATTTAGAGAGACCCTGCTGGGACACCAGAGGAAATGCACAGTGCCTGGCTGGAGGATACTGTAAAGGCAAAGGGGAGGAAAGCAAGGCTAGACCACAGGGGAAGGGAGGCTATTAAAAACGAGAAGACGTTCATCTAAACAGCTGAAGCGGCGTCCAAATGAGAAAACCAGAAAGGATGGCAAATGCTGCCAGGTTAGAGGTAAAGCTCCAGAAGGTCAGCCAAAGGACTTTGGTAAACACCTTGCAAAAGGAATAAAAAAGTCATAAATCTCTTCAAGCAGTTGGGAAACAGGAAGCCTGGAGGAGTCAATAGGGCCAAAAAGTCATGGCAGCATGAATAAGCACTCGAGCAGGGAAAGCCACAGCAGGAACCCCAGTTCATTTTCTGTACCTCTGTTCACTGTGGAGGAGGCTGGAGGGCCCTTCTTCTGCGAGCAACCCCGAGGGCAAGTGGTGGGTCTCATCTCAAGGGGGCTGTGGCTGTTCCCCTAGCATTCCTTGGGAGGGTTTCTCACCTGAAACTATGCCACACCAAGGCACCATGGGGTATTAAATGCCCACTTTACAAAGATTTCCAAAGGAAATCTGGTGAGCACTTGGCAGTGTATGCAGACACATGCTGAGCACTGCCCAAGGCTGTTTCCCAGGGAGGCTTTCACAAAGCAGGATTCTACAGCAAGACACAGGTTCCCATCCTCTCCCTGTACATAACTACATGCCCGTGCACTGCAGCAGCACACTCATGTTGCACATGGGATGGGGAACAGCATCAACCCCATTCATCCAGCTCTCAAAGGCTACCTGGTGACCTTCCAGCCACAGAGAAAGAGCTGCTATAAACCTTGGCTGCTGACAGAGTGGCTTTATGCCAACGAGGAGCCCAGCCAGGCTGTGTGGCTGCCTGAGTCCAGGGAGCACTGTGCCACTGCCCAGCATCGATGCCGCTTTTGGAACTTTTGCTTCACACTGCAGCATTGCCAGGCTCTGTCCTGTGCCCTGGGAGAAACGGGGCAGCCAGCAATGACAGGAGGAGTGGAAGTCCCCAGATCCAACCACCACACCTGGGGCATCTCCTCTGCAGCCTCCCAGGTGCTGAGCACGCTGCTGGCAGCCCCCAGAGCCCTTCCAACTCAGACATGAGGTCATGGCAAGCAGTCGTCACACAGGCAGACAAATGGGACTCTGTTTGCATGCAAAAACATCCCTCCCTCTGGTTACAGAAACAGCCATTGCATAACAGGATAGCAGGGGCTCCTGGCTGTGTGGATCACACTTGGGACACACAAAACTTCACAAAAATGAAAATAGGGTTTGAACAGCCCTGTTGTAGGGGTGCACCACTGCCAGCATCCCCATTTGTCACCTGTCTGCTGCAGGAACATAGCCCTGGGCAGCCAAGCTGGCAAGGCACCTGCGGAGCAGGGAGCCTGTTCCCTGAAGCATCCGCTCTCCACCTCCACCTCCAAAGCCCTCAGTCCGTTTTAGATGCTTGCTGGGAGAGGGAATTGTTGCTGGCACCAGGGATTACAGGAGTTTCAGAACTGGGGGAAGGGGTTCAGGCAACAAAGGGTACGGCTGCAACAGGAGTATATTTTAGGACACATGTGCATGTGGCACTAAAGATAATTTAAGTATATGCTGGTTTCTTTCATTTCTCATGGGCATCACAAGTTGCACACGAGTCTGACTCACCTGTGTGCTTTAAGAGCAGTGTTGCCTGAAAATCCTCAGTAAGAGGACATTGTGGTAGCAAAAGATGCTGCTGCATGCTCTGTCTTACAGCTGAGTTTCTGTTTGATGACAGTGTAAATTCACTCTCGATCTAATAAGGAAGAGTAACTGAAGCTTTATAGGGATTAGAATCTGTCTAACAACTTTCTCCTGTGGTCAATACATCAAATAAGTGTCATTAAATATTTCTACAGCACCCGCATTCAAGGGCTAATGCAATGCCCTTGTGCCAGCCAGCATGCACACTTCTAGAAGATGACATTTCTTCCCTGACATATGCACTGCCATCAGCTGTGTCGCCTCAGATTTACCCCAAGCAGAAACTCCAGCCTCGCACCAGCCTCCCAGCCCTCCTGCTGTAGGGAGGATTCACACCTATGGCCACCACAGCAGAGTTCCAAGCAAATTGTGAGTTTCCATCCTTGGCTATGGGCTAATCTGCAGGAGTAGTCATCCTCAGGGCTGGGAATCCTCCAGATTCCTCCACTTTTCCACCCTGGCTCTTGCAGCCACCCAGTGAAGCTGCAACCATAATCTCCAGCAGCACTGCTGGCAAGCTGAGTTCCTCGCTGGAGTTCTGCACCCAGGGAAGCACCATGGGTCCGCAGCACCCACCTCTCCTCGTGCCTCCGCAGCAGCAGGGCTCTCCAGGAGGCACCTTTGTTAGGGTAAAAGGAGCTGCAGAGGAGGGCTGGGGGCCTGAGCAGCCGACAGGACCTCCCTGGGGTCTGCGTCAGCCGCTGCTTGGCCATGGGAGCCTGAGGGCTTCCAGGAGGAGCACTGCCCTTTGGGCTGCTGGCAGCCAGGCTGGCCAAGGACACACAAACCCAGCCTGTCTGCCTGGCCTTGCCTGCTGCAGAGGGCACAATGGCCCCTTTCAACCTCGGCTCCAGCAAGGAAAGGTCAGGGAGCTGCTTCAACATGCACGAGACGGGGCCAAGCACATCCCCAGGGGGCTCTGGGAGGCAGAGGGAAAGCAGGGCCCCCATGGCCCAGCCCCACTGCAGCATCCCTGTGCCCAGGCTCCCCGAGCAGCCTTCTGCAGGCTGTTTCCCTGGCAAGTCACACGCTGGGCTCTGTGTCTCAGACACAGGGAGAGAGGGGGCAAGAGGAGGGAGCCAGCACATGTTTTTCCTCTGTGCCACCAAGGAATTTCTTCTGTGGGGAGCAGGGGCTGGTGAACTCCAGCATGGAGCAGCTCTCACATCGCTGCGCCAGCCGCTGCAGCACCTGCTGGGGCAAGGGCTATCCAGGCAGGGTGAGCGTGCCCCGGGGCACGGGCAGCTCCTGGGAGAGGGAGTTGAGCCTGGCACTGTGGTCACAAGGATTTAAAGAGCTGTGATGTGCTCAGAGGAGTCTGGCAGGAAAGGGTGCATGTGCAGAGCAAAACCAGGCACGTTCAGGGCAACAGATACTTCCAGCCCTGGACACCAAACAAGCTTTATCTGAACATCCCAGCAGATCCTCCCTTGGAGCTGGGCAAACTGGGGTGTCTGGAGTCCACAAAACAGCTTATTCTTAAAAAAAGCATATGGAAAGCCACATCCCTGTTATTTTTCATGTGGTCCAACTGCATGTTTGGCACTTCTGGTAGCTTTACTATGGCACAATGCGTTTTGGTGTTCAAACTCAAGCCAGCCAATGCATGCCTTAGGAGAGCATTACCCGTGGGAGCATGCAATCTGAGGGCAGGGATTTACCATGCTCATGCATTCGTGTTCCCCAGGGGTTGAAAAAATGCAGGTTCATGCTGCTGAAAGGCTGCAAGCAGAGGCTGAGACCTCTCCAGAGCCAGAAGCTTATGGTATGGTGTGGGGCAGCAAGACGGGAGCCTCTGTGCTGGGAGGTGTGCCCACGGCTCTCCTGCAAATCCTTGTCCCTTGGACAAACTCCGAACCAGCTCCATGACTCCAAGCAAACTTCAGACAGAGGCCCAGCAGCCCACGGGGAAAAAGGGGAGTGAAAAGTAAATAAAATAGAAATGCTGCACCGCCTTCCTAGAGCTGTCACCACGCTCCAGGAGGTCTGGACTGCGAACACCAAATGAGCCTGCTGTGTGCCAGCTGTGTGCAGGCACAGCAAGCACACAGCCTGACATGTGTCCATGCAGGGACAGAGGAATTCCGACACTCCTGCTCCAGGAGGGGGTGGGGAGCAGGGGGCGGAAGTAATTAATGCAAATTCCTCGCTAGGTAAACACTTCTGGAGAAAGCTCAGTCTGGCACAGGGAACTAATATCCTGTTAAACCAGTTGAAAAGGTCAGCAGCAATCAAGCGACACTCCCTGTGCCAGCACTGCCAGGACACTGAAGCAAAGCAGGCAGCTGGGAGGGCTGGGCAGCACCCCTGTGCCAGCCTGCAAACTGCAGCCAGCTCGGTGTGTGCCTGGACCCGGGCTCTCCACCTCTCCACAACACTTTTGCACTACTATGAACAGCCCCGGGCTTTGTGAAAGCTGCTTTGCTGCCTTCACGTGGTCCTGGAGAGGGCTGGAGGAGCACACAAAAGCAGCCAGGGGTGTTGGGGCTTGTGTCAGGTTTGCCAAGGTGATCGCAGCCCTGCTGGGGACCACTGCCTCCAGCGTGGGACTGACCATGGGCTGGGGACCACTCTGACAGTGGGTTGTATAAATGAAGAGGCAAGAAAGGACGTGCACACTGGTCCCTTTGGCTTGGGGGCTCACTGCCCCAGGAAGCCCTTCCTTGCCATGTGTCTCTGCTGCTGATGGCACAGACATCCCAGCACAAGCCCTGCACAAGGACATGCTGTGGCCGAAAGCAAGAACAAGGAAAGGGGAGAATAAAATAGCTCAGGACATGCCACTCATCCCACGATCCATTTTCAATGGATAACCTGAAGCACAGGAGCTGCTGGCAACCTGGGGCTCTGTGGGCACAGAAATGGCGCTCTGGCTGCAAAGGTTTGAAGAAAAGGCAAGAGCTGCCAAGATAGGAGAGTGATGGCAAAGGGGAACTCCAGGGATGAGACAGCCTTGGGGTCAAAACGCACTGAGAATAAGGCGCAGACCACATATGGAGCTCTGCACCTTGGGGCCTGGGCCCTACTCTGGGATGCAGAGCTTCTGGGGTGCTTTCCCTTCTTTCCCAGCAGGGAAACCTGGCTTCTCTCCTGGGAGACACGGGAACAGAAAACACCAGGGCTGCATGCACTTCCCCAAGGCCCACAGTGAGTGGGACTTATGAAGAGGAGCTGAGCAGAAGCTCCTGCCCCTCTCAACACATGAGCAGCCTCTGCAAATGGTACTATGGGATTACATCCAAAATTAGTGCCCTAAGTGAACCAGCACAGCCAAGATCTAGCCTGCTCCAGTGGGAAATGGAGATGAGCAACTTCAGAGTCCAAAACCACTGAATTTGTTTTTTCTAAAAAAAAATCCTTTGCTAAGAAAGTGCATTTTCAAGCGACTTTGTTCAGCTGGGTAGCCATGCTTCTTGCATGGAGGAGCTGCATAGTCCAGCGAGACTCCAGCTGTGTTTGTCTAAATCCACATGGAGAACTTTATTCTGCGCTCAAAATGGCATTTTCTGGTGCCCAGCCCCAAGACAAGACTTGCTGTCAAATCTGTTTCACAATGTGTTACAAGTGCTCATGGGTCTACGCACAAGAAAGGCCAGGATGCCCCAAAAGGAGCTGGGTACGCATGGATTCTCTCTTAAAGATAGAAAAATTTAGTTTCCCTTCATGTCAGCAGCGGGAAGGGAAAGTGGCAGGTTGTGATGAGGCTGAGGGGCACAGGGAGGAGGGAGGCCCTGTGGTAGGGTGCTCTTGGTAGGGCAGCAGAGCTGGAAACCCGGTGCTGGCTGCGGGCACACCACACCTGCACTGTGCACTTCAGTGGGTACTGAAGAAATGGCTTGATGAAGAAGCCATTTGTCCACAATCACCCGACTGAAGAGTCCTGTTCATGCAACACCCAGCATCTGCAGCCTTGACCCCTGGTATCTCCTGCCCAAGCCCTGGAGGTGAAAAGCAGCCCAGCTCCCTGGCGTTGCAGGCACCCATGTGTTTGCACAGCATGCACCCAGCCCGGTCAGTGCCAGGCACTTGTGCAGGATCAGGCCCCCAGGAGAGGCCACTGACCGCCAAGCCCCAGGGACCCGCGAGGCAGGGGCTTACCCAGCAGAGCCTGGAAGAGGTCACTTTGGAAGATGTGCGAGACTTTTCCAATGGAGGCTTTTAGCTCCTGCTCCTCCGGGGACTGCAGGGTGCTTTGGTATCTGGTCAGAATTTCCACTGCCCGTTCAGTGTCTGCAGAGATGACACAGGAATAACAAGGCATTAACACTGAAGGATGGACAGACATCTTCAGGGAAGGCTGGAGTGCAACCTTGGAGCAGTGCAAAGGGCTCACCTGGATAATACTTCAAGTTGCCTTCCAGCTCTGGATGTTTAAGAGTCAGGCAGCCACAAAAGCAGCCTCCTTACACATACCTGGGAGAGCTAACCCTGCTGCAAGGTGCAGAGGGGCCATGGCGAAGAGCTGGGCAGGGGCTGGAGTTCTGCCTGCTGGCCGTTCTTGACCCTGAAAATCGGGGGCTAAACCCAGGTTGACTCATCTCTGAGCGCCATGGGACTGGGCAGCCTGAGCACCTCTGCCACCTGGCAGAGAAGCCATTCAGGAGCTGGACATGTTGCACAGGGCTTAAGTACTAGCGCAGGAGTTGCAGTCTCCCACGTGGGGACAGATGGCTGCAGCAAGACTGAGTGTAACCTCACTCATGTAGCACAAGATGCTGCAAACAGCTCTGCTACACAAAATTTGGGTTTCTACAGGGTGAAGTGTAAGAATTGCTCCACACAGCAAGCAGCCTTGGTCAGCAGGAGACACAAGGGGAAAGGAATGTGGTGCCATGGGGTCAGGAAAGGAGGGATGCTGGCCAGGAGGGGAGCTGGAGGCTGCCATGAAACAATGCTTTGGTTAAAGACTGGGCCCACCGTAGCTGTGAGACAACCTTGGACCTAAAATGCCAGAGCTGTGGTCTCTCTGTGCCGGGACATCTCCATGCTTCTCTGGGCAGATGCCTGGAGCTGTCAGTTAAGCTCCAGCCCCAGATGTGACTCGGCTTTCAGGCGGGTGGGGAGCTCCCATGGACCTTGAGCCTGTCCCAGCCCTACCAGTGAATATTTCCCTTTGTCACCCAGGCAGCTGGCAGACAAAGAGTGCCTGTGTGAGGAGGCAGGGGAGCTGTCCCGCCACGCTTGGGGACTCATCTTTTAACCCAGGAACTCATGCAGAAAGGATGACCTTGCTCGTACCAGGGCTCTCGGCAGGGAATTCAGGTCATTGAACAAGGGGGCCTGTGTCTGCTAGGGTGTGTGCCACCTGCTGCCTTAGCTCACACTGCTGGCTCCCCTCCCGGCTCCTCCTCAGCCTAAAGGGGAAGGGGGTCCTGCCAGTGTCACTGACCCACACTGACTCATCATGGGAGCAAAACAGAGAAAGGAGCCTGGGGAAGTGTGAATAGCTCCTGCTCTGAGCTGGGCTCCACACTGGCTCCAGGAAAAGCAGGGACTTACCCAAGCTCCAGATCTATTGGGCTTTACGGGCATCCCAGCTCTGTGTTATCACTAAGGGCTTAGTTTTCTGCAAGATCAGACAATGGCTTCAGACACTGCCCAGAATCCTGTAAGCAGGATTGAGTCATCTTCGCCTGGTCATTTCTGACCTTATCAGCAGAAGCTAAAGAAGCAGGTGAAGAACCCGACATCACGTCACAGAGACTGCAAACCTGATGTGCACATCCCACCTCAATCCAGGCTGCACGGGGGGTCAGCCTGTGCTGACCCCTGTGCTGCTGGCCACCAGCACCGAGTGACAGCCAGCTGGAGCAGGGGAGCGCTGGCCCTGGGCCACCAAACAGAGAAGTGCTGTGCCCCCAGCACAGGGGAGAGACCGGAGCACCCTCCCTGCAGCATCCCAGAGAGAGCACATGGTGTCTGGAGCCCATCTCACCACGCCACAAGTCCCACTTAACCCCGAGGTCCTTCCTCGCGGGGCCTACACCCCCATGGCTGCCCCCCTCAGAGCACCCAAGGGTGCGGGAAGCACAGCATCCCATGGCCACCCGCTCGAAGCCACAGCGGGACAGGGACTTGTCCCGCAGCTCGGGGAGGGCACGAAGCCGGGGCACCCGGTCCCCGCGTCTTAACCCCGCGGGTGCACCAGGCCCGTGCGGGGAGGGAAGACGAGAGCTGCGGGGCGGCAGCGCGGGGCACGGAGGCGATCCTGGTGCCGGTACCGGCCGGGCAGACACTTGTTGAGCGCGGCGGGGCGGGGCGCGGCGGCCGGCGCTGCGGGCAGGACAGGACAGGACAGGACAGGACAGGACAGGGCAGGACAGGGCAGGACAGGACAGGGCAGGGCAGGGCGGACCTTACCTTCCCGGCGGATCATCGCTCCGCCGCCGGCGGCTGCTCCGGTCGGTGCCAGCCCGCGAGCTGCCGAGCCGCCGCCC